>VDFB02353493.1:179183632-179229057 GCA_007258455.2 Sequoia sempervirens | reverse complement strand
AGAGAGTCAAAGAGAATGGGAGAGGTTGGGAGAGAGATGGAGAGACTAGGAGAGTGGGAGAGAGGGTGGGAGAGGGTGTGAGAATGGGTGGGAGAGGGTGGGTGAGTGTGGGAGAGTGTCAGAGAGTTTCAAGGAGGGTGGGAGAGGGTTGATGAGAGTAGGAGAGGGTGGTATGGGGTTGGATAGAGTGGGAGAGGCTGGGAGAGGCTGAGAGTGAGTGGGAGAGCATGGGAGAGGGTGGGAGAGGGTGTGAGAGTGTGGGAGAGCGTGGGAGAGGTTGGGAGAGATTCAGAGAGAGTCAGAGAGCATCAGATAGGATGGGAGAGGGTGGGAGAGTATAGCGGATGAAAAACCGACATCCTTTTCCCTTGTAACATTTGGAAGTGTTTCCACAACCAATAGCTAAAAATAAAACAACAAATTGTTCAATCACAAAAAAGTTACAATAGCGATCCACGTCATGACTTATAATGTATGAAATCTAATGAACAAAATTTTGAGTACAAGTAAATTAAACTATATATTTTTAGTAGGCCCTCGCTGTTTGATAGGAAGACGAAGCATGATGGGGAGAAGAACACATACTCCATTGTGAAGGATGGGAAGACTTACAACCTTTCACCTCTCCTAGAAGAAGACAAAGCAAAGCATGAAGGGCCTAGTGTTTTGACAGTGGGTGAGGAGTTCATGAAGACCTTGAAGGAAGGAGGAAGAGGATTCTTCTTGATTATGAAGCCAAAAAGAGAAGCAGATCTGCACACAAAGAAGAAGGAAGTTGCACCAAGGGAAGTCCAAGATTTGTTGGAAAGGTACAAGGACATAACGGTGAATGAATTACCTAGTTCCCTACCTCCCATTAGGGATATAAGCCACCATATTGATCTGATTCTAGGGGCTACATTTCCCAATAAAGCTGCATACAAGATGACACCTACTTAAAATGAGGAGATTGCAAGACAAGTGCAAGAGTTGATGGATAAAGTGCTAGTGATGAAGAGTTTGAGACCCTGTGTTGTTCCTAATGTCCTAGCACCAAGGAAGGATGGGAATTGGAGGCTTTGCACTGATTCAAGAGCCATTAACAGGATCACAATTAGATATAGGTTCTCGATGCTAAGAATGGAGGACCTCATGGATTGTCTATTAGGAGCATGTTACTTTTCCAAGATTGATCTAAAGAGTGGGTACCATCAGATAAGGATCAGAGAGGGGGATGAATGGAAGAAATCTCTTAAGACTAATGTTCAAAGGGTTCTATCAGTGGTTGGTGATTCCCTTTGGGTTATCAAATTCCCCTAGTATATTTATGCGCCTTATGAATGAGGTATTGAGACCTTTCATTGGAAATTTTGTTGTATTTTATTTAGATGGCATCCTTGTGTTTATCAGGTCTAAAGAAGAAAATTTGAAGCACCTTGACATGGTACTATGGAGGTTACAAGAGGAGAAGTTGTTGATCAACATGGAAAATTCTGAATTCATGAAGGAAGAACTAGTCTACCTTGGTTTTGGCATCTCCAAGGGAAGTTTGAAGATGGATTCTATTCTTACTTGACCAACACCAAAATCCATGGGATATGTGAGAAGCTTCCATGGAATTGAAAGCTTTTATAGAGATTTCATCAACAACTTTAGCCAAATTTGTATACCAATCTTGGACACCATCAAAGGAGGTAACAAAGGTAAGTTTTTTTGGACCAATGAGGCTGATAAAGGGTTTGAATATCTGAAAATGAGAGTAGCACAATAGCCTATACTTTTGCTTCCTAATTTTGATAAAGTTTTTACCATTGACTGTGATGCTAGCAATCAAGCTATAGGGGCTATTTTGAGCCAAGAAGGCAAACCGATTGAATTTTACAGTGAGAGGATGAATGAAACAAAGAGGAAGTATTCTTTCTATGATTTGGAATTTTATGCTATGGTCCAAGCCGTCAAAAATTGGAGGCACTACTTGTTACCTAAAGAATTATTTGTTTATACTAATAATCATGCCTTGAGTTTTTTGAATGCACAAGACAAACTTAGTCATAGGTACATGAAGTGGGTAGAGTCTTTGAAAGCTTATACTTTCACAATAATGCATAAGAAGGGCCAAGAAAATAAGGTGGTAGATGCTCTCAATAGAAGGGAACTTTTAGTGCAAGAGATCCAACTCCAAAGCATGGGGGTTGAAGCATTGAAGGATATGTATCATGAAGATTCAAATTTCAAGGAGGTATACAACATTTGTGAGCATCATTTGCATTCTTTTCATGGTGAATTATCTAACCTTTTATTGTAGAATGGTTTTCTCTTCAAAGGAAGCTAATTGTGTGTGCATAAATGCTCAATGAGGGAGCATATCATAAAGGAGAAACATAGTGGGAGTCTTGGAGGTCACTTTGGCCTTGACAAGACCTTGGAACAAGTTAGGAGATTTTACTATTGGGGGTATGTGCAGGATCATGATGGGCCAAAAAGTGGCAATATCATGGTATGTGGCTGATGATTTTTTTTACCCAAAATTGATGAAATGAAAAGGGTTTTTAAAGGAGATTCTCAACTTTCCACCAATATAAATTATGCCTTACTTTAAATTTAATAAGTAATTATTATTCATTTTCTATTTGAATTACAACTAAAGTCCTGATTAAGAGGTTGATTGAATTCAAAACATTCATCACATTCTATGCTTTGCATACTATAGGATTAAAAAAGAAAAATTTAATTTCATAATATTTTGACCAAGTTAAGGTGGTCGGACATACGAGTTTTTATATTTTTAAAAGTTGTAATAAAAATTCATAATTAATTATTTACTTGAAAAAAAATACAAAAAAATATGCATCACATTGATACATGAGTCATCTACTTATATCTAAAATATTATAAAAAAATATTATCATTTTATTGTGGTTAGGGTGGTCAGACAGACACCTACTTGTTTTTTAAAAAAATTTAAGTACTACTGCATTGAAATTTCAAATTTTCACTAAATAGATTTTTTTATTTTAAACAAACCTAGTAGTTTAGAAAATACGTTCAATTTTCTACAGATTCTATTCTTACATATTTTTGAAATAATATAGATAACTTATTCAAATTTTTACGTCAAGTTGCCTAACTCTGATTTTTCTAAATTTTTTGCCGCTTAAGGGCCTATTTTTTCCACAATGATCCTGCACATACCCTTGGACAAAGTTGCAGGTGGATGTGAGAAGGTATGTGGAAGGTTGCACAATATTTCAAAGAGCAAAGGGAACTTCATCAAATTCAAGACTCTATTAGCCACTTCCCATTCCCAATAGGCCTTGGCAGTGAGTAAATATGGACTTTGTCTTGGGGTTGCCTAGAACCCAAAGAGGTTTTCATAGTATCTTTGTGGTAGTTGATAGATTTAGTAAGATGGTACATTTTCTTCCTTACAAATGCATCAATGATGCATCTCATCTAGAAGGTCTCTTCTTTAAGGAGGCTGTTAGGATTCATGGACTGCCTTTAAGCATTTTTTCTAACAAGGATTCTATATTCATTGGTCACTTTTGGAGGACCTTGTGGAAGAAACTCAAGGAAAAAATATGTCCTTTAGTTCAACATACCATCCAAAAATGGATGCACAAACTGAAGTGGTGAATAGATCATTAGGAAACCTCTTAAGATGCCTTACCAAGGAGCATGGACAAGCGTGGGATCTAATTTTACCTCAGGCTAAATTTGCATATAATGACTCCATGAATAGGAGCATTGGTAGAAGCCATTTTGAAGTAGTCTATGGCATGCACCCTAGAGGGTTCTATGAACTAAGATATCTACATGGAGTTGCTAAGAGAAGTGCTCAAGGTGAGGACTTTGTTGTTACAATCAGGGTTATTCATGAACAAGTGAAGGAAACCCTTCAAAAGAATGTTGAGAAGTATAAGGAAAAGGAATATTTAAAAAAGAGGAATGTCCAATTCAAGGTTGGAGACTTGGTTATGGAAAACTTGAAGAAGGAGATACTTCTGAAAGGAAAGTATACCAAACTCATGATGAAGAAGATAGGACCTTGCAAGGTGGTCCACAAGTTTTGCCAAAATGCTTATGAAATAGAGCTACCTCCTGGGGTGGAAATCTCTCCTATCTTCAACATTTCTGACTTGTATCCTTTCAAATATTTTGTGAATGTAGGTGATGGATTAGGTACAACAACAATGGAGGATGAAGATTGGGTGAAGGAACTACCCCCCAGCAAACCTATGATTCTTGAATGCATCCTTGGCACCAAGGAGATAAAGAAGACTAGAAGGAAGGTTTACAAGGAATACCTAGTCAAATGCCAAGGTCCACCTGATGAGGATGCAACATGGATGTCAAAAAATGATATTAAAAAACATGGAACTACTATAGAAGACCTGATCTCAAAGAGGACTTGAGATCTTTTTCTTGTTTGGGAGTATGGTGCAGGAGCACCCATGGGTCTAAGGGACCTAGAATAATTTTTCATGTTTTGTTTCTTGGTTTATGGATTGAATAAAGTCTTATGGACCATTTCAATGCTTTGTAGTAGTTTTTCCAGGTTTTTGGTTGAGTTTTCGGTCTTGGTGACCAACTTCTTTGTACAACAAGGTCTCCATCCTCCTTTGTAAGTCTAGTGCATCTTGGAAAAATAAAGAAAAATGATGCATTGCTATATGTAGACACTTGAGGGGAGTCACATTACATTTTGAAAAGGTTTTAAATGTCTTTGAAACATTTTGGAATGCTCTTTGTGGTTGAGTTGGTAGAAGTTGCTCACATTGCCTTAACTAGGCAATTAGAAGTCAAAGCATGAGATTAGTTGTTTTCCAACATCTCTCTTTTCAAAAGACAGTTGCAAGAAGTTTTAGGGAGTTTTTAAGACTTAAAATATTCCTCTCTTTGTCGAGGCAAGGTTGATGTTGATGTTTTGAAGAAGTTTCAATAACAAGTTTGTTGTTTTTCCTGTGTTTTTGTGAAGAATTTGTTGATCTCGTACTTGGTACAGACTGTATGTTCACTTTCATGCTCCAAGCCCATAATGATTGGATAGGTAATTGAATAAGGTTTCCTTTGGAATTGGAGTGGTGAGATTTCATTGAGTATCAAGGGAGATATTCCAATTTCTCTACCAAGTGGTCTGAAAACCCTTAAAATTAGGGTTTTGGGTGAAAAATGTATATTTCTTCCATTCCCACATTGTAAAATTGT
Source organism: Sequoia sempervirens (assembly GCA_007258455.2). NCBI lineage: Eukaryota > Viridiplantae > Streptophyta > Pinopsida > Cupressales > Cupressaceae > Sequoia > Sequoia sempervirens. The sequence continues at coordinate 179,223,870 of VDFB02353493.1, read as the reverse complement.
TAAATATCGATGGGATGGAAGATATAAGGCTGTACTATCATTTACTCAATTTTTTAGAGAATGAAAGGCTCATTGTTGGAAGTTGTGCATGAATTTTGGCTTGACATCTCTATGTGGCAAGCATAATTGACAAGCAAAAAAATGAGTTTTTTCTTGATTTTCAAGAATATATTTAAGAGGCACTTAGGAATTCTAGAAAAAGGTGTGGAGAACCTGTAGGATTTTGAATTTTGGATTTGGGGTGAAGGGGAGAGCCTAGATAGTCAAGACCTAGGTGTAGGTTTGTGAATTAGGCCTTTTGGAGCAGCAGTAGAAAGGGCCATTGTGAGTGATGTTTTGATAGTCAAGAGGAAGAGTTTTGGAACCTTGTAGCCTGGGTCAATCTTAGGGGTTTAAATCCATAATTTTGGTGTCTTAATAGTCTTCCTTGTGGTTTTTATTCTGATTGTCCTACCAGGCAAGGGATGCAAGCCTTAAGAGAGAGTGAGGTCTAAGTCACCATAGTGATGGGTGTTTGTTGAAACCTAAATGATAGAGGGTTGTTAAACCTTGTTTTGACTTAATGAGACATGATCCAAATGTTTTAAATTTTTGTGAGTGGTTTGAGTTGTGAACACTACGTGTGTGGGGTTGATCTCTTAAAGAATAGTGGAGTTTAGGACTCATGAGAGTATTTGAGAGAAGCATTCAGTGGAGTGACTTTGCCATTTGTGATTGTGAGTTTTCCTTCCCTACCACTTTGCATCATTTCTAAATATTATGCTAGCTATTTCCATGGTGTTTGTGGTGGTGGCAGGAGTATTTAAGGTTTGTAAGTACCTTATGCAATAAATCCTCCTTTGTAGGGCTTGATTTGTGCATAGAATAATCTTAGTCAATAAACATAATGTGAATAATGTCTTGGAAGTCAAATGAAATTATTGAGGTGTAAATGGCTGATTGTAGTATCTTGTTCTTGAGGAAATAGTTGGTAAAAGTGAAAATTTGGTGAGTTGTTTAAGGAATTGAAAGATTCAGAGCTCTTTATCAGGTTTTTGCTTTGAATTCATATAAATTGATGATGATAAAGGTATGTTAGGATTTGATGGATATAGGTTGTAACATGAAAGATTGGTTTTTGGTTATTTTTCCTAGGTAAAGAAAATTGAGTGGAAGGGTGCCTTGGTGAATGATGAAAGAGTGGATTGTTTAGTGACTCTGATTAGGTTTCTTGTGCATGGATCAGTCATTTTTGTTGATAAATAAGATGTTTGAAGCTTGAGGATGATAAGAAGTATTGAAATGAGTTGGCTTGTTGTTGCCTTCTGGTTTGCAAATAAAATAATGTGATTTTTGATGAAAAGAGAGAAATTTAAGTTGCTTATTCAATTTGATCTTCTCCTAATTCAATTGGTTCAGATGTTGGTCTAGGAGCACCTAGGTCATCAAATACTTTTTAATTTTGCAAAAGGGATGAGTGTTCAAATTTGTATTTAGTCAATCACAAAAGGTCATGGAAAAAAGATGTAAAGCATGTTAAAGGTCATATGAGGTCTTATTTGAATGTATTTAAGGATATGGGTAAGTTCTAGGTGGTCAAAGTGGGAAAATGCAAACACTACAATAATGTAATATTGTTAGAAGTTGTTAAATTGACAAAAACAATGAAATTAGGCATATTAAGGGTTAAAATGGGTATTTTAAACTGATGGAAAGACAATTATGGAAAAGGAAATATCTTTAAAAGGCATGTAAAGGCGAGAAAAAGTAGAAGTTTGCGTTGTAATTAGATTTTGAAATAAAAATTCCCTTTCTCTGAGTTTGCAACATTACTCTGGATTGTTTTGTTTTCCTGTGTTGGTAATTTAGGAACACCCAAAGTTAAATCATAGTGTGAATACATGTAAAGAGGAGTTAGTTTCCAATTTCAAGAGTTTTACTTGGTTAGTTTTAGGAAACAAAAGAATATGAGGAAATTTTCAATGCCCAATAGAGTCCTTTTAGAAGCAAGTTTGAGAGTCTAATAGGGTTTTTCTTCACTACTCCACCAATGTAGGTCAAGTAAATTGGTGGAGTAGGTTAATGTTAGTATTTTTTGCATTTTTTGATTATTTTAAGTGCAAGGAAAATCAAGAATACTATGGCGGAGTTGTTGCTACATTGGAAAATAGAGGATTTTCCTACACAAAGTGATGCTACAGTCATGGGTCATGAATAAATAAAGCATGTAGAGGCTTGGAAATGATATATAAGGTCTTGGAAGACATAAAAAATCATGTTCTAGGTGGTGGCTAGAGAAATAGAGGTTTGCAAGAGTATTTTTCACAAAACCCTCCTTGATTTGTGCTTTTACACCCTATAAACGAGGGTTCATTGGATCAAAACATTTTCATGGTTTTCAATCCATATAAATGGTGAAATATTGAGTTATAAGACATGATTGAAGAATTTTTTGAGGTTTTGAGTGATTTGGAATGGTTTTGAAGGGGTCTCCTTTGTAAAACAGGCCTAATCTACTATCCTTTCTTTAGAGGACAGTCTGAAATCTGACGATTTTCTTTATGTCAAACGTCTAAGAACTTTGATATTTTGTGATGTGTTGGAAAGTGTTTCTAAATGTGCATTGATTTTTTTAATAAGCTTTGAGATACAAATCTAACTACTTGATTTACTGGTTGACAGACCTACTAGAGGAATATGATATATTGTTTGATCAAAACAAGGATGTTTGTTTAAATAGTGGAAAGGATGATATTGAGTGCTTGGTTACTATAAAACTAATGATATGATTGATGTTACTAAATTTAGTTAAGGTGCATAAGACAGGTTTGGTGACTTTGATGGTTGGATGGGTGAGTATTATGAAGCCTTTTGAGCAAATTGGTGATTAACCACAAGATGATAACCAAGATTCTATGGTAGCATGAGTTTGTAACCTATAAATAGACTATTGCAGTCAAAATATGGTGAGTAAAGTGCTTGATAATGGACTGATAACAATGAGGTATGGTTTAGTTGATTTGTTTCCTTGGTGAATAAATGAAAGGATGAATTGTTCAAGTGTCAATAATCAGGTTTATGTTGTTTTTATGGTGGTTGAGAATGATATGAATCTAATTGATTTAGTCAAAGTTTTCTTTAATATATAGATTTTTCTTTGAATGAGTTGATTGTAATACTGATTAGTGGAATGATGAATGATGGCCTATGGAATGCCTAAGAGAATTTGAGTGGATTTTGGTTGAATGAAAAGTAGATTTATGATGAAATTATATTTGATCTTCTCCTGATTCTATTTGGGATTGAAATCCTTTAAAGAAATGATGTTGGTTGTTTTTGTTGGATGCTCTACATCAGATTTACCCTGATGATTGGGTGTTTTGATATGATGCTTTGCATCACTAACTACCTTGTCTATGCTATTGCTTACTATTATGGTTTCATAGATTTTTTCCAAGCATCCATAGTTTGTCATGATGGTGTACCTTTGCAAGCACATGCCTCCATGTGAAGTAATTGAATCATGCTGCTTATCTTGACCTTCTAAACAACTATATTGTACAGTTGAAATTTTTTCATCTATCAACATCTAGTTATTAGTTATGGAATTTGAGGTAATGTTTTGAGTTTGAATGACGTGTAATGAAACATAACCAACAATATTAATATAAACTACACAAATCTATTAAGTATAATTCATTAGTTAAGTTCTCTTTATTCTATTACCTCCATGTACATTTGAGTGAATCCACTGGCACTAGGAGGTGTTTTCTTGAAACCGCCAATATTAGCTTGTTCAACATCCAAAATCACATACATTAAAATACGTTTTCTAAAACAATGCTATTAACATGTAATAAATTTATAATTTTTCACTACTTACATACCCCACTAATAGGTGTATTACAAAAATAAGTAGGTGGAGGATAGGTGTATCCAGTCTCAACACTATGACCCTACAATTTTATTAAAATAATAAAACTAAATTAGTTAGTCATGCATTTTAGAATCAAAATTTAATAAATTAAATTCAATGAACATGCTGAATTTTACCCGACTATCAATGCGATATGCATGATTCAAAATTTCAGCCATCCTCTCCATCCCCATAGTAGCGTACTAATCCTACTTAGCAGCATACAGGTCATGCATAGCAGCCTCCTGAGTGCTGGTGGGGTCATATGAACAAGTCACCCCGAAAGATTGACACACATGGCTTTGAAGGCCACCACCCAAAGACTCCACTAGATGGAATTGTACAATAGGGCTAGTCTGATGGATGACACTCTAGGTCAAAGTGTTGATCGCCTGCAATGTCTCTATGTCGACACTCTCCTTCACAATGATAGGCATAACAATGTGCTCACGAGGCGACCTAGTGAGAGGTTGTCTCCCTTGCAGCATAGGATCTAGTTGTACACTAGGCCTATTCTGAGATGACCCCCCACCTCTCCCATGGAACTCCCTCATATCAAAATAATTTGGGATTTGGTTCAATACAAACTCACTATATAGTTTCCTAAGAAAATATTGGGGGACTTCGCAATTGTTGCATGGTGGGTAATCAAAGACCAAGTATCACCTATCATAAAATCAGTTCCTAATCTCTTGGTGGTGCCACCAATGAATAGGAAAATTCTTCGCATTGAGGCTAAGATTTTGATTTTTTCTAGGGTCAGTGAATATAGAGCACAAATCACCTTTAGTAATTTTTAAATCTTTTACTTGTTTATATTATAGTTTATATTCTACATAATATGCCCTAGTTGCATGCCTCCTATCTTTCCATCCTGTTAGTTGTTGGGTTATTGAATCTACATTTTTTAATATCTCTTTCATTGAATTTTCTAGTGTCATTCTTTCTGCAGTTGAAACATTTGGATCACTCAACCTACTAATAAGATCCTGAATTTTTTTTTGTTGTTTTCAATTTCACTCAAATTTTGTTGAGTGCCAGGAGGGTGTTGAGTGATTGGTGGGGGAGGTTGATTTTGTTGAGGATGATTTTCTTGTTCTTCTTATTGATGATTTTAAATATTTGCAAGATTATTTGCATCTCCTACAAATTTAAAAAAAAAACAATCAAATCTAACCTAAAACAAACAAAATCAACTTGAAACTAAGAAATTCAAAACAAATAGCAAAAAATACTTACCTCCCGCACCTCTTCATCAACATGGCACTATCTTTGCAAATGAAAAGCAACTAATGTTGATGAATTTTGTATAATTCCTCCTCCTAGAACACGAGCACGTAAAATGAGGGTTTTTGGCCATGGGAAGAGCAGAAAAAAAGAGAGGATAAATGAATAGCTTTCACCTTTTCTTGTGCTTGAAAAATGACATAACATGAGCACATTATAACATGCTCATTGTATGGCATTTTCAATCTTTTTTTTAAGTTGGCCACAAAAGTGTAACCCTACTTCATGCGCCTGCCCGACAAGCATAAAATATATGGTGTTCTTTATGTTAAGGCTCTCTAGTATAATCTTGTCAATGTAGGATAGATATGTAGTAGAGGATACAATTTGGTGTTTTAGGATGATGGTTTTGAAATCAAAAAAGGAAGATCTAAAGCTTTGGTTGTTGCTGGGATAAGGAAAAAAGGTAATTTTTATTAGCCCAAAGTTGGTGCTTTTAAATACTTTATGTAACAAGATAAATTAAAGTTTCCTATGGAATAGAAGAATGAGTCACATCAATTTTGATAGCCTAGAAAATATTAGTTCTACTAATGTTGTGAGAGATATAGCAATAATTACGAAGCTTATCAATGTAATTTGAAAGCAATTCCAATTTTGAAAGAAAACAAAGAAGAGGTTCAAGACTTTAAATATTATTCTACCGTAGATCCTTTGGAGTTGGTGCATATAGAACTATCTGGACATACTATAATAAGAAGTTGCTCACATGGTGATAGGTACTCCATGTTACTTATTGGATATTATTCTAGAATGACTTGGATGACATTTCTCATAGAAAAATCAAAAGCTCTAGATAAGTTTAAAGAATTAAAATCTATGGTTGAGAATGAAATGAATTTGAAAATATAGTGCTTATGGTATGATAGAGGTGGTGAGATCACCTCCAATGATTTTAATAGTTTATGTGAAGGATATCCTAGATGATTATAGAAAGATGATCAAAAAATTTCAAAAGTAGAAGATTGAACATGTTTTTAGGGAGGGTAATATGGTTGCAGATGCAATGGAAAATATTTTCCTTAGACAATCGAAGTGGAAACTTTGGAACTTCTACCAATTTCGAAGTTAGATCAAGGAGATTATATCCAAAGATAAATCCGGGCTTTTAAGTAATACTATATGGATCATGGAAATAATTTTTTGATGATGGAGCACTCAGATAGTTACCAAGTTGTCATGATAATCATTACCCTATTCATAATGGAGAAAGGTAATTTGGTGAATTGGGATTTGGGGTACACTAATAATGAAAGAAGTATGTTAAATCTTCAACAATATAAAAGAAACAAGAAAAGAATTAATGAACTTTTAGAAGTTTCATGTAATAGTCAAAAATAAAAGGAGCTTGATATACATCATGTAATGACATTAACTATCCAAACCCGTAAAAATATTGTAAAGGATTATCGATGGGACATTTTTTGCATGTGTTAGTGGTGACAAAATGGATGATAATCAAGAAAGATTAGTTATGTGTCTTATTGGCTAGGGTGCTTTCCTTTCCAATAAAGGTTATTTTGGAAAATGTGAATTATTTTTGTGTGAACATCACAATCTTTTTAAAATTATTGAAAAATGATTTGATCTGCCACTATTCCAAATGAAAAACCCTCAAGTTACTATCAAAGTTCAAAATTTTGAGCTCTTGGTGGTTTTTGTTGAGGATGAGAAGGGTCTAAGTGTGGATTATCGAATTCTACACACGGAATATCTTACCACAAAAGAAACAATGGGAGGTCCTAGAAAGAGAACTAAGCCAATAAAACATGACTCCCTAAAGTAGAATGTGGAGCTATGGAGCCTCTTTGAATGTAATGGATTTACCCCATACTTTGAAGCCATAGAGGGCTATAACAAGGAGCTAAGCTATAATTTCACTAATGCATAGAATGATGGTGAGATCAAGTTGGGTAGGATCCATTTTATAGTGGATTCTAAGCTAATAGCCAAAGCCACAAGTCTCAATTATGAAGGAAAGAAAATTGCCAAGGTGAGTATAGATAATTACCAAAACTATATTGATAATTTTTTTGAATCCAAAGATAAAGCTCAGAGATATCAGAATAACCACTCTAGGTTGTTGCCCTAGCTTCCTTACCAAAATGATTGTTATTTTGTTATGAAATTTAATTTACTTTAGAGGGTCTATTCTAGTCTATGCATGGGTACCATACCCCATCCTAAACCATATTAGGCATCTGAAAAAAGAAAAAAACATTTTTTTTCCTCCTCTCATTATTGAAACAAAGCTTGACTCATGGTGCTAATTTTTCCCTACATCAAGGTTTGATTAGAGCTATTTGAAAGTATATCCTTGCTACCACCCTACAATGAATGCATTTCATAATCGAATTGAGAGAAACCCAACCCCTAAAAGCTTAGTTAAAATTGAATTGCTCAAAAATTGACCCCACTCCCCTGAGAAAAAATCAAAAAGAAACTTAAACCCTTGTCCTAAAGTTATGGAGCCTTCATGGTTAGTGCTCCTTAAAATCACCCCAAAAAAATGCCACCAATAAGTAAAGAAATTTTTTGATAAAAGAACCTGGCTCTGAAAATACCACAATAACAATCTTGGATGATCACGATATAAGCCCAAAAAGTGGTTCCATACCCCCATAGGTCATAAGTCTACTCATACCTTCCTTTGGCTTCATACAAAGCTTTGGATGCTAGTAAGAAAAGCAAAAACTTCTATGAAAAAAAAATGGAAGCTCTTGGGAATCTTGAGAAGAAAAAAGGAAAGAGGGTTGAAAGGAATGAGAAAGATACTTCCTCTTAGGAGTATGTTCTTGACAGTTTGGGTGAAGGTTGAAAATCAGAAGAGGTGTCAACTTGTGACAATATTGAGGATTAGATTAAAGAAGATGAAGTTGGTAATATAATCAACAAGAGGATGAGCTTGAAGTGGAGGAGGAGAAAAGAATGTTAGAAGGAAAGGAAAATATGAATGAAACCCATATCAATCTAGAGGATAATGAAATTAACATTGAGATCCCCTGTATTGTTGATAACATGGAAGGAAAGGAAACAAAAGCCATTAAGACAAGAATGGAGCTACTTGAAAGGATGCTATAGAAAGAAGAAAAATCAAATAGGTTCCATGTTATTTAAGAGGAAATAAGGAATGTCTATAGGGTTATGGATGGTGTAATGAAAAGGGTAGTGATGGCTAATATATCTAGACAAGGAAAGATCAAAAAGCAGTAGAGAAAAATTGGAAACATGGATGAAGTTGATTGGTCTAGAAAGATGGAGACCAAGGATAGTGTCAAGGAAATAGTGGGAGGCCTGAAGATGGCTTGGAGTCTAATTGAGGAGACTTAATCATCTACTTTCTATCTAGTTTTTCTTCTTAAGGTCTTTAGTTAACTAGATTTTTGGTATCTTTCTTAAGTTAGTTTTGGATAATGGTTTGACAAGCCTGAACTGACCAAGGATAGCATTGAGGAAATAGTGGGAGGCCTGAAAATGGCTTGGAGTCTAATTGAGGAAACTTAATCATCTACTTTCTATCTAGTTTTTCTTCTTCAGGTCTTTAGTTAACTAGATTTTTGGTATCTTTCTTAAGTTAGTTTTGGATAATGGTTTGATAAGCCTAAATTGACCAAGGATAGCATCGAGGAAATAGTGGGAGGCCTGAAGATGGCTTGGATTCTAATTGAGGAAACTTAATCATCTACTTTCTATCTAGTTTTTCTTCTTTAGGTCTTTAGTTAACTAGATTTTTGGTATCTTTCTTAAGTTAGTTTTGGATAATGGTTTGATAAGCCTGAATTGACCAAGGATAGCATCGAGGAAATAGTGGGAGGCCTCAAGATGGCTTGGAGTCTAATTGAGGAAACTTAATCATCTACTTTCTATCTAGTGTTTCTTCTTTAGGTCTTTAGTTAACTAGATTTTTGGTATCTTTCTTAAGTTAGTTTTGGATAATGGTTTGATAAGCCTAAACTATGTTAATTTACTATATACTTTTGATCTGAGGATTATTGACATGCTAGGAACTTATGACAAATTATAGTTGCCTTATTTTTTTTTTGGGGTTGATGATAATATGGGTTGGTTAAAACTTTACTGGATCATGGATTGGTGTTAATGTTTTGATTCTATTGGTGTTGGTTGATGTTGATTTTATTGGTTTTGGTGAGAATATGTTTTACTAATTCTAATCTTGTTATCTCCTCTATTCTGCTGGTTTGTCTAGGTGTTGTCTGTTTGGATTGTCTTGTTGTTTTCTATAAAGGATCAAGGCCTTTCCCTTGCTTAATCAATAAGAAAAATTAACTCATTTAAAAAAATTGTGATATATATATATAATCTTAAAAAAATAAGTTTAAGATAAAAAAAAAAAAATTAATCATTACAATTATTTATTTATTTTAAATTTATCTTTCTTCGAATATATATAACATTAGCTAAATTAATGTAGTGAAAATATAAATATATAGATAAAAATACGTATTATATTAAATTTTGTCCAATCTCAAATATTGTATTCAATTTAAATTCCAAACTTTTTAATATATTACTTATGACTTTAATTTTTTTATTAATGAAAAATTAAAATATCACCTAAACTCTTATAAAAATAATTGTATTTTACAATTGTGGAGATCTTGAACAATATGTAGTGTTGCCGACTCATTTCCATCTTTTTGGTTGCTTTTTGGCTGTGTGTCTGCTTTCATTGGGTTGATTGCTGCTTTATGTTTTTTTCTTTCTCTATCAGTTGTTGCCTTTTGTAAAGGGTTTTGGGCAATGCAAAACCCGTCTTTTACTTTTAATAAAAAAAATTAAAAAAACATAAGAATACTAAAAACTAAAATATAAAAGAAAAATGAATTTCTATAGATATTTAATTTATTTCTCTCAAACCATAGAACCATTTCTTTATTCCAATTTTTTTCCCAATATCTCCACAAATGTTACGAAGGCCATAACATACTTTCCAAGCACCAATTTTTTTGGTTTACATTTGAGATCTAAAATATGATCTCGCTAGAAAGTCAAAGGACTAATAAAAACTCTAATAAATTCATAAATTACATTTGTGATAAATAGTAACTCATCTTTCTTGGATTTCATAAACTATGGTTAACCATCACTACCAACCATGAACAAAATACAAAGGGATTTTCTTTTGGTACTAGACAATTGAACAAGAATTCTATGAAAACTTTTCTATTCAAAGAAAATGCTACACATAAATAAAAAATGCCATAAGACATACAAGTATTTTGTAGATTCGATGAACCAAACAATAAAAAATGTTGTAGGAAGTTGTGAGATCATATGGAGCCGAGGAGCCATAATGTCTTCTTGGGTGGTCAATATTAGGGAGAGCATCTTCTTTTTATTCATTAAAGAAAGATTCAAGTCTAGGGTATCCCCATTTGCATGTTGTGCTTCACTTGAAGGATTAATTTACGTTGCAGGAGGAATTTACACTTGAATTTTGTGTCAAAACACTCAGTATCTGTCATGGCCAATGAAGAAGAGGGGCAATCATCCTGATAATAAATAATGATTTTGTCAATTCCTCATAATTGTTTAATAAATGATGATAAAAATCAAAAGTATTAAACTATATAAGAAAATAAATCATTTTGAAAATAAAATGAACAAGTAATTGAAAGAAAATGATTTGTATTTTCTTAATCTTAGTTTAGAAACAACTTCCAAGAATACTAAAGTCAATAGTTAACCCACTACATAGAAACAGTAAAAAGGGAACACCCATTTTGCACAAAATACCTTAGTGGGCCTTGCACCAAGAGTAATCCCTATTATCCACTTGCCATATGAGAGTATAACTCAATTGGAATAAAACCATAGTCATTGGTATGGCACTTGGAGAATCTAACAAAGAAAATTAGACCTTGATTATTCAAAATTGTCAACAAAAAAAAAATCTTAGTAGGCATACCTATCTGCTTTTATCAAAATTGTCACCGAGCTCTATGTTCCAACCTCACACAAGCCCAAGCAAACTCTAAAATAAATTAAACCAAAAAATTGGAAATGTATAAAAATCTAGTATAAGTCATGTTCATTTAATTCCATTGGAAATGTATAAAAATCTAGTATAAGTCATGTTCATTTAATTCCGTTGGAAATGTATAAAAATCTAGTATAAGTCATGTTCATTTAATTCCCTTGAGTTGAAACATAAAAGTACCTGATCATGACAATGTACAATCGTTTCTCCTTCTCCTACTATTGTTGCTCCCCAATAACTCCAAATTAAATAGAATTTTAGATAACTTCATCCCCACCCCACCATGACTGCTACCATCTACCCTAAACCTTTCCCACATAGATAAATTCTATGATAAATCCTCTACCACATTTCTCCTCCCCTTTTCCCCTTTACATGTGTTACTTCTGCATCCGCTTCTTTTGCTCCCAATCTACATGTATTTATTCTGACAACAAAAAAATCAAAAATCATCTCAATGCATGAACACGTCAAACAATTACCAAATCATCACAAATCATAAAATCCCTCAAATGGGAATTCAGCTCCCCTTCTTTCGGCTCCCCTTCTTGATAGTGCGAGTGACATGTAGTGCGAGTGACATGCCATATTCTATAACACATATTCTCTAGTATTTTGTTCGGCTCCTCCATGTTCTTTGTCACTGTGGATTGAAAAAACTTACCACATTAAGAAAGTCCATGCATCATCTAAAAAAAGATTTGAACTTTAAAGCAATTACCTTGACTCAAAAGTGATGAAGATCAATCTCATCCACACCATTAACAACCTCATTAATAAAATACCTTGCAAGATTAAAATTTAACCCTTGGGAGACTGAACCAAATTCAAGATCAAAGAAAGAAACCTAGAGATGTGTGTAAATGCTTGGGCTCGAGCTCTATGCACCAAAACAACATAGAAAAGCCTAGTCATTATATTGTTGGTTGGACATCTAGTTTAAACAGGTTACAATGTATTGTGATTAGAAATAGCAACCATAAAAAGGTACAAGATGATGAAATGACAAGAAATATAGGATGGAGTGAATATGAGCCATTGATTGGATAGTTATTAATTATTGATTTTTTTTAAATTTTATATGGTAAAAAATTTCTAATCATTTCAAATAGTTTGTTTAACCTAATAATTGTCACTAACCAAATAGAAACATTTTTAAACAAGAGCTACAGAGCAGCGAAGTTCTTGCCAAAAATGTTCAAGAATAGTCATGTTTTAGCAGAAATAATGATAATATAATTACTTTATAATAATATTTTTGAATAGTAGCTGTCTTATTGTTTGAATCAATTAGTGAGGAATACCAAATATAACTTTGATAATAATCATGCATTGTCTTCATACAGAGTCATGAAAAAGAATGAAGTAAGGAAGTCTATTGAATGAAGGCCCAAAGGAAACTGAAACAATAAAGATAATCAATAATGACTGATCTAATAGCAACCCATTAAGTCAATTGCCAAGTTAAAGATAGAAACTTGAGTTAATCTATTTATGATCTTTTCTTCTGTATTCTAGCTACAATAAATCAATGAACCCACTGATGAAAGTTCTCTAAAATCAACCCAATTGATAATTTACAATCGAGACAATTGCTTGAGGAGCAACTTGAATGTACACAACATCCATACTCTGACTAGGAGCAAGAGACTTCAACCATTCAGCAAACAAATACATGTTGGCATCTCCTTTGGAAAGAACCCATATAGGACCATAAAGCCTTCCAATATAGATTCTGAGTGTTGTAATTGTTTGATATTGAGATTTATTGGTTATCTTGAGGGAGTATCTGTAATAAGTTCTTCCATTTTCGCTCCAAGAATGTGTCATGTTTTGGGACATGGCCAGCAAACTGTTAACTAAAGATCATAAAGAATAAACAAAAAGTTAAAAGATTTTTAATTGATGATAATCGTATTTCTATATTCTATAATGTTTGTTAAACTAAAATTGATAAAAAGACTTCAAAAAACATTTACATTAAAAAAAATATATTGCATGAAATCTTTATGCATATCCTTAAGCTAAACTTTTATTTTAAAAAATTACTAGTTAATAGTTTATATTTTACAGACATATATGGTCAATTATTTGAACTAACACTCAATTATGTTTTGTATAAATAATCCTTTGTTCAAACAATATAATAATCGAAGCACTTCCATTTTAACAGTCTACCCAGAAGAAAAAATGAAAGGAAATTACTGAACAACTGCCCCATGAATAAAATTTGATTTGAAGTCCACAATTGAACAATGTTTTCAAATAATATATGCAGAGGGTCTTTAATCATATAAAATAACAACTGGAATGCTTTTCAAGAAAAGTGGCCATAATAATATGGAGAAGCAAAGAAATCGAGGAACAATTTTGAGGTGAATTTTGATGGAATAGTTTAATAATCTAATGGAGAGGGCTTAGCACATTTTGGAGTCATTCTTGGTACAATGGTTCCTAGGGAGATAAGATGCTCAGCTATATCATTTTTTAGGAATCAACAACCAAAATTAGCACTCAATAATGTGGGAAAAATATGCACTACGTGGAGGCATCAATTTGAAAAAAACAAATTGTCAAATCCTAAAAAATATCTTTGTTAGTGCTGCAAATTTCATGTTTTTATGATTTGCAGCTTTCATGTAATAGCCTAGGCAGTAAAAGCAGTTGCCCTCAGCCTCATGGGACCCTGTCTTAAATACTTATAAAAATACTTGATATCTAAATCAAGTGTTCATCTTGATGACAAAATTTTGGAAGGCAGATTGACAGCTCTCCTCTTTTCAGCTGTAAAATACAAATTGTAATAAAATTGTAGTGACAATAGACAATGTAACATGATTTCTGGTGGAAACTGAGTTTCAAATTGAACATCATATTAGGGTTCAAGCTTCCATCAAATACTTAAATAGTATTTCAAGTGCTAGAGTGTTTTACCATCTCTCAGACACCACAAGTTGTTTGTCTGGTGTTTTTTTATAATTTATTTGCTTGACTGCTTAGTTTTCCTTTTATTTTCCTTTGATTGTCTTGTTGGCCTGCAGGTTTCACATGTAGATGGTTTTACAGTACAAGTTAGAAATGCATTTCTTTAAAAGCCTAGTGAACAAAGAAAAAAACCTCTTACCTTACACCTGTATCTCCTGAGTGGAATTGGAATTTCACCTGTAAGGGTGTATGAGACAATGTTTCTGTGCACTACCAACATCAAAGAAAGACACTTAAATCGATGACTACATTATTCAGAACAAACTGGAAGATCTCTGTGTTGGACTATCTTACCGGCTTAGTATTTAATTATTCAACTAGCACAACAAAACTGAGTAGATACTGACACAAAGGTAAGCATATAGTTGAAGTGTAAAATAAACTATACCTAATGCTAAACTAAGTATGATTTACTTCAGCTTTCAATGTGTTTACTCTACTTAACTAATATGATTTTCTTTCAATATAATAAAAAATAGAGCATATTCAGCTTCTATTATAAGCATGTAATAAAACATTTAATCTGAGAATCAAAATGAAACTATAACTTTAAAAAGGAGAATAAGGTGAGACAAGGCATATCTGGATGATTGCTGGGTTGGTAGTGGATGGCTAAAACGTTGACTGGATAAACTTCTGCATGCGTACAAGGCTCTCAGTAAAATCTGCAGACAATCGTGACTAATGGGGGCGATAGTGACCTCAGCTAGGCATTGGGGTCCACCAATGACACTATTGACCTCGAGGCGTTTGTGTTTGACAGACTTTAGTGACCTTTTGCAGATGCTAGTGTCCCATGACTGCATAACCCTGAAAATAAGGTCTACCTTTGTTGCTTGCAAAATTTGAAACTGTACCTTCAATAATGGGGTATAACCTTTCTAAGTCTGTAGAGGGGAGAAAAATTGGGAGATTAGGTTAATGTACTTGCTTCAGTCAAGCCCTTGTTATGCATGTTTTAGCAAGTATACTGTAAGTTTTACAGGTATGTAATGCCTAGAGTGCAAGGGGAAATGGGTGATGTGTGCAAGAATGACAACGATTACTAGGGCTTGCTAAATTTGGAAATGTGTGTCCAGTGCTCGAGTAATGGAGGAAATAGAGTGATGTGCCACGGGGAACAATGGATCTTCATATCTAGTGTTCAATGGAGTTCTTGTAACTTGTACTGGTTTCTAATGGAAGAAATAGGAAACTTAATATAGGAGAGTGCAATATATATATCTATTGAGAGACCAAAGGAAATCATCAAACTTACCTTTTTACTAAAACCCGTGTATCAGACCTCCATACCAAGAAATTAGGCAACAATTACATGTATTTTCTGGTACAAGAATTGCTTAAGTCATCATTTCTTTTTTAGAGTATGTGCGAGAAAAACAAAATTCAAAATTGTGTAAACCATCACAAGAAATCTTAAATTTAAGGGGTGAATCTATAAAGCATAACACTTCCTATTCATGGATGGAGAACCTCAACCTTTGACCAAACAAGAGTCTTTGGCAAGGTACGCACTTACATTTGTTTAGTACTTGTATTTTTGTAAATACACTTGTATGGCATTAAAGAAACAAAGGTTTACAGACATAAACCAGAGCAGAGAACAAAATGCCAGATGAAGTATCTTACAAGCCCTCTGAACATGACATGACCTATTTGATTCATCATAATCAATTTCAAGCATAGAGCATACAATTTTTTTGATCAAAAGATTCAAAAAACAGCAAAAAGCATGGCCTCGTGAATCACAAATTCTGATCACTTCAACACACAAAATACATGAGACAGCAAAGTGCACAAACTCAAAACAAGAATTATATTACGGTTTACGGATGCAAAATACCTTTTGTTTTGAAAACTGGAAATGAGTACAAGAGTACCTGGGTAACCATGATTCAAAGCATCATAAATTCCATAACAATTCCCTAAATGGATGAGTTTCTAAAACGCTAAATTCGGAGAATCCAAATAAATTGAAATCATGTATATTTATGCTATATCATTGGCGTCCAAGAAAGGGGAGTAACTATAAGCGAATGCAAAGCCGAAAAGTTAGATTTAATGCCTTTAAATGCATGCACCAAGAACTCATTGCTAAAGCATCTGGTAAATAAGAACAAGTTCTATGACTAAACGGTTGAACAAAAACTTTCTAAAAAAAACTAACTAGTCATACTGAGGCGTTGTGCAAACATTAATGAAGTGGCTTAAAAAATGCCTAAAAAAAGTCAAATAAATTGTAAAATAAAATCTAACGGTTGAACAAAAACTTTCTTAAAAAAACATAACTAGTCATAATGAGGCGTTGCGCAAACATTAATTAAGTGTTTATAAAAATGGTTCAAAAAAAATCAAATAAATTGCAAAATAAAATCCAAGGCTTATATGTACACAGATAAATGAATTTCTAATTTTAATTTTGTCAATTTTTTTGCATTTCTTGATGTAAACATTAATTAAGTGGCAAAAAAAATGCCAAAAAAAAGTCAAATAAATTAACAATTGCTAGAATTCCCTTCTGAAATGGGAAAATGTAAGTAATGGAAGAAATGGATTTGGAAAAATCGCTTATATCGGGTGAAAATTGTGTACCAATTAGATTGAAGAAAGTTGATTCTTGAAATATATTTTGTTATATTATTACCATGTATACATTGATCATAGATTAAAAAAATTCAAATAGAAAAATTAGTCAAATTCTCATTGGTTAAAATAAGAGTTATTAATAACTAGTTAAATTGTGGTGGTGCCTAAAAATTAGTCACATTTAAATAGTAAATATAATTTAGGAATTATATCTTCAATTTCATCAATTAAATTTGATACATAAAAAGACCATCTTTTGCTACCCAAATTTCAAGTTTATCATCTTTTCTAATAGCTTGCTAATTTTCCACAAAAAAAAATAGTTAATTGTAAACTATGTGGAAAAGAAATTGTCACCAATTCAAAACATCAAAATGTTAATATATATGAATATTCAATTAACTCAGTTATATTCACATGATTGTTCAATGTAATGGGGCATCAGGAAAAACACCTATCAGCATTTCACCACCCAAAATTCACCACAGAAAAATTCACTGCCATGACAAATTCACTTATATTCACATAATCGTTCAATGTAATGGGGCATCAGGAAAACACCTATTAGCAATTCACCACCCAAAAATTCACCACAGGAAAATTCACTGCCATAACAAATTCACCTCAAGGAAATTTAATCACAAACTTTTAATGCTATGAATTTTCTGTGGCCATTAATTGCTGGTGGTGAATTTTCCTTGATGCGAATTTGCCATAATGGTGAATTTTTCTTGATGTGAATTTTCCTAAATCCATTTAATAGAAAATAGATGACACTGAAATCTTGAAAGTTTGAAATTATACTTAAAAATGCATAACTAATAAAATAGTTTTTACACCAATTATTTTTTATCCTAAAACATAATTGGAAAAAAAAAACAAAATACAAAACAAACAACTACCTTCTTGTTTTTAATTAGATCATCAGAAGAGGGATGAGGAGAAAGTATTCCAGTAGTGTCAAGCTCCATTAAAGATCTTCTGCAACTCACTGACAACTTATTACATAATCAAATTATTTATACCGCAATAAACAGCATTTACAGAGACACGTAGACTGCTGCCGTGTAGAGATTTGCAGAAATATAATGACAAGTTATAAAATGTATGTGCCACCACTTATAACTCTGTGCGACAACTATCATATGACCTGCCACGGATATTTGTCCTGCACAAAGTGTCAAATAAACTTAAAAGCAATAAATGTTCTTTTAAAAAATGTTAAATTTGCATACTCTATACTATTTAATCCTGGTTTTCATAATAAAATAATTTTAGTATATTTATATTTTATAATAAAGAAAAATATTTATTGTACAATGTTATTTATGATTTTTAAAATAAAAGATAAAAATTAAGTATTTTATATTTATTGATATATTATATTATTTTTTAATGGATGTAATTACGCCGAGAGGCGTAAGCCTACAATGGCAGCATGACCCTTAAAGGAGGCTAGCACAAATAACGGTCTTAACAAAAAGAAATGATTCATATTCCTGTTGTTCGTATCCTCCGTGGCGACCGTTACATTTGCTATCCTTCGCGGGGACTGTTACATTTGACTAGCCAGCGAATGTAACATAGCAAGGCGGTGTTTTAGATAGAGGATTCGACTGGCAAGCAGGAATGTGAGCATTTACTCTTCCTTAACCGTTACATGCAATTGCCTTTCAAATGAAGAATAAATGCTTTGACTGCATTTGCCTTGCTAACGGAAGAATGCGTATTCATAACCATTTTTTTGCAGCTTTGTTTGTTCTCTCTACACAATTAGCAAAGCAAGTTTGATCGACAATACCATCCTGTGAAGATTTCCGGTATGTATTGAGTTTATCTCATTTTTTTCAAATATCTCTGTGTTGTTTTGGTCTGTCACGCTATTAGAATAGAGAACTTGAATGACGTGAGAGTGGCGGAAGTTTCAGGTTCTAATCAGTTTGCAACGAGGTTCTTTGAAACCGATCCCGAGCATCTCAACACTGTGTTTCTCTGCAGGTATGTATTGAGTTTGTCTTGTGAAATGCTTGATAGTGAACCGTGAAGCTCTACCTCATTGTCTGCAACAGCTTAACACTAGCCAACGCAATTCCTTATATTCTAAATTTCTCCTGATTGAAGTTTGTGAGGGTTTACTCCATACTTATATTCGGTGGTTACGTGGGGTCTTCAATACCTTCGATCGTCTTCAGAAGAAGATCATTCAGATAATAGAGAAAGAAAGGAAGGCAAAAGAATTGGTAGAGGCACTGTCGATTGTAATAATTTCTGCTTTTCATGTTGATGATGGCTTTTTCTGTTCTCCAGATCTCTTATAACCAACATTTTTATCAACCTTTTTTTTAATGTGAGTAGGATTTGATTTGGGTGCTCCATTTGCAAAATGAAAAGATTCGAATTGCAGTGGAAAAGAAGAGGCAGAGACATAACAAAGACATACTAGATAGGATTCGTACCTGCGGTGCGCTTCGTCTGGTAATATGTTAACATCGAGGCCGTTGATAAAATGTTTGTAAAGTAATAATGGACGTGACCTATCATACTGTAGTATTGAGCTCTGATGCTTCTCATGACTGCCACACCGGTTCTTCTCTCCAAATGGTCATCCCTTGTATACCTTGGTCTTGATCTTGATCTATACTCATGGCGTTGGCTTCTAGTGCGATGCCTGCTATATCTATCACGGCTTCTACCGCGCCTCAAATGGGTGTCTCTGTGCTTGTGCGACCTTTCATTTATCGATGTAGATCTGTGCCTGCTATGTTGATATACTTGAGAATAGAGTCTTGGTCATATGTATTTTCATAAAAATATCTTTTAATATTTTTTACATAAATTTATCTATAATAAATATACTATAATTAAAAAGTAAAAATAAAATATAAAAGAGAGGGGCCAATAGTTGTGTAGGGTCCAATAGTTGTGCAGTCAATTGTAATTATTCATATTAGTACTAGAATGAATTTTGTTCATATTCATTTAAACAAGTATTCTTATAAGTGTGTCATTTATAAAATTAAATGTTCATTTAATAAATCAAGACACTCATTTAAACAAGTATTTCTATCATAGTGAAAAATTATTATTATTATGTGTACAACTATTAGAGTAGCAATGTAGAAGCATTGGAGTCAATAAATACTGTGTAATTTTATGAAGGATTTTCAAAAAGTTTTAGTGTTCAACAATTGGTCCATTTTTGTTTGATGTAAGTTGTATCTTAATGTGTTGTTTTTATAGGATGCCCATCAAGATTGAATGTGATTATTATCTCCATTATCGGCCATTTGAGATTTTGTGTTATTCCATGAATCATTTTAGGTTGTAATCAAATTTTTAAAATTATTTCCCTGAATGTGGTTATTAGTTTGATCCAAGGCAATTGATATTGGGATTTCAGATTATTCTATGATTTTTTTGGAGTTAAGCTCAGATTTTTGTCAATTGCTATAATAACTTGATCCCTACCCATTCCATGAGAGATATCAATATCTAAATACTATTGTTTCAACCTTGAAACTCTTTTAATAGTGATGAATGATCATCTAGAGCATATCATAACCATGCTAACTTTAATTAAGAAGATAGTTATGTTATTTTGCAATAAGATAAAGAGCATAATAAGTAGTGGTTTGCTAAACTTATGAATAAATAGAGTTTTAAATGAGCTCCCAAGTCTTACAATTTTTTTTGTCTTTGAATGGGATTATTAAAGATAAGTGTTATAAAGTTGAGATACTAAAAGGCATAAAATATTTTATCATTAAAATTTACTTGGAACTTCGAGTTGGTTGGAGTTTGATAGCAATCACCTCGCTAAGAAATCAATATGAATAGGCATCCCATCAAGTAGCCTAACAAATCACACACAATAATGTGGAAGCATGAAAATTTCCCTTTTATTGTAGGAGGATGAACATAACCCTATCCCTAATGACTAATACCCATGTTCAACAACACAATCTCAACAAATATTGATCACAAGTAAGAAAACACAAAGGTATGAAACCTAAGACCTCATGTATAGACACATTTCACATTCATACACATTGAGCAATAAATTTAAATGGCAATTGTTTCCTTACAATATCTAAAATATAGGTTTACATTGTTTCCCTTGATTATAAACAATACAATCAAGGATTAGACCTTCCCCTATTATAAATATCCCATTCTTTATTTGTTGGATTCATACTCACTCCTCCCTTTTCTCTTATTCCACATGGTTAGGGTTAGGCTTCAATTAGTATTTAATTAGGGTTACTAACTTTTAACCTAGCCATAACCTAATCCTAACACTAATTGCAATTGTAACTCTAATCTTAACCCTAATTTTAACCCTAACCCTAAACCTAAACCTAAACCTAAACCTAAATCTAACTCTAAGTGTAACTCTTACCCTAACTCTAACTCTAACCCTAATCCTAACTCCAACCCTAAAACTAACACTAATTATAACTTTAACTCTATCACTACTCTAACACTCATAATAGTTCTAATTGTAACCCTAACCCTAACCCTAACCTTAACAATATTCATAATTATAACATTAACCGTAATTGTAACCCTAACCCTAACACTAACACTAATTATAACTCTAATCCTAACCCCAATCCTAAAACTAACCTTAATTCTAACCCTAACCTTTACTCTAACCCTAATCCAAATCTTCATATTATCACTCTTTCTAACTCCAACCCTAACTCTAACTCTATATCTAACCCTAACCCTAAACCTAAATCTAACTCTAACATTAATTGCAACTTTAACTCTAAACCTAATTCTAAAGCTAACACTAATAACCCTAGCTCTAATCGTAAACCTAAAATTTAACACTAATTAGGGTTCTAAGATAAAGATTTGAGTTAGGGTTACGTTTATAGATAGGGTTAGTAAATTAGGGTTAGGTTAGGGTTCACTTAGGTTTAGGGTTAGGGTTCAATTAGTTAGCGTTATGGTTAGAATTACAATTCAATTAGTGTTAGTGTTAGATTGGGGTTAGCGTATAATTACAATTACAATTCAATTTTGTTTTAGTTAGGTTTACGGTTTAATTAGGGTTAGGGTTACTATTCAATTAGGGTTTAATTAAGATTTCAATTCAATTAAGGTTATGACTAATGTTAGGGTTAATATTAGGGTTAGGATTTAATTATAGTTTAAATGGAGTTTAATTAGGGTTAGGGTTCAATCAAGCTTACGGTTAAGGTTCAATGAGGGTTATAATTAATATTAAGATTATAGTTAATGATAAGGTTTTATGAAAAATTAGAGTTTAATTAGGGTTAGGGTTGAATTAGTATAAGTGTTAGGTTTAGAGTTAGCATTAAGATTAGGGTCAAAGTTAGTGTTAAATTAGCGTTAGGGTGCAATTAGGATTATATTTAGTATTAGGGTTCAATTGGGGTTACAAATTTAATTATTATTATTAGGGTTCAATTAGGGTTAGAGCTAGTGTTAGGTTCAAGTATGGCTAAGTTTAGGGTTAGGATTTTATGGTAAAGCAGGGCATTAAGATTAGTTTTACGGTTTATTATGGGTTAAAATTTAAATATGGTTTAATTAGATTCAATTAGGGCTAATGTTTAATTACAATTAGGGTTCAATTATGGCTATGGTTCTAAAATAAAGCTTGGTATTAGGGTTCAATTAGTGTTAGGGTTAGGGTTATGGTTCAAAAATAAAGGTTTGGGTTAGGATTAGGTTTATGGTTCAATTAGGCTTAGGGTTAGTATTCTAGTTAGGGTTACCTGATCAAGGTTAGTATTATGGATAGGTTAAGGTTAAGGTTATTAGGATTGAAGTTAGGGTTAGGGTCAGGATTATGATTAGGTTTAGTGTTAGTGTTAGATTGGGGTTAGGGTACAACTAAAATTATAGTTCAATTATGCTTTAATTATGTTTGTAACGATTTAATTAGGGTTAGGGTTATGGCTCAATTAGAGTTTAATTAGTATTTCAATTCAATTAAGGTTAGACTAACGTTGGGGTTAATATTAATGTTAGAATTTAATTATAGTTGAATTGGAGTTTAATTAGGGTTAGGGTTCAATTAGTATAAATGTTAGGTTTAGGGTTAGTATTAAGGTTAGGGTCAATGTTAATGTTATATTAGGTTAGGGTGCAATTAGGATTAGAGTTACTATTACAGTTAGGGTTTAATTAGTATCAAGGTTCGATTAGGGTTTGGTTAGTTAGTATTAGGGTTCAATTAGGGTTAGGGTTAGTATTACACTTAAATTAGGGTTAGAGTTAGTGTTAGGTTCAAATAGTGTTAAGGTTAGGGTCAGGGTTCTATGATAAAGCATGGAATTAAGGTTAGAAATAGGATTAGATTTAGGGTTCAATTAGGTTTAGTATTCAATCAAGGTTTAATTAGGGTTAGAGTGCAATTTGGGTTAGGATTTTTAATTAGGGTTAGCGTATGTATTAACATTCAATTACGGTTAGGAATCCATTACAGATAGGGTAAGGGTTCAATTACATTTAGGTTTTATTATAAACCTTGGGGTTATAGTTATATTTGGGGTTCAAATAGGAGTACAATCAGAGTTACAACTCAATTAGGGTTATGGTCCAACTACAGTTACAACTCAATTAGGGTTATGATACAATTAGGATTATGATTCAATTAGGATTGTAGTTAGGGTTTAATTAGGGATAGGTATATAGTTAAATTAGGGTTACTATTACAGTTAGTGTTAGGGTACAATTTAGATCAAGGGTAGGGTTAGGGTTTGAATTATGTTTAGGATTAAATTAGGGTTAAGGTTACATAATTCAATTAAGAATAGTGTTCACTTAAGGTTACAATTAGAGTTAGGTTTTAGGTTATTGTTCTACGATTAACCTCGAGGTTAGGGTTACAATTGGGGTTCAAATAAGGTTATGATCAAGATCATTAGGATTGGCATCTAATTAGGGGTTAATTAATGATCAATTAGGGTTACATTATAATTAGGGTTTAATTAAGATTCAATTATGGTTATAACTAGGATTCAATTATGCTTGATTAGGGTTATAAAAGGGTTAATGTTCAATTAGAGTTTATTATGATAAATGTTAGGATTCAATTAGGGTTAGGGTTCAAAGTTACTACTTAATTAGGGTTATGATACAATTAGGGTTAGGGTTCAATTAAGACTTTAGTTAGGGTTTAATTAGGGTTAGGTATATATTTCAATTAGGGTTACTAGTGGGGTTAGGGTTAGGGTTAGGGTTGAATTAGGTTTAGGATTTAGTTAAGGTTACTATTCACCTAAGGTTAAATTAGGGTTAGGTTTTGGGTTATTGTTCTACGATTAAAAGCTTGAGCTTAGGGTTACAATTGGGGTTCAAATAAGGTTATGATCAAGATTATTACAATTGGGGTGTAATTAGGGGTTAATTAATGTTCAATTAGGGTTACTATTAGGGTTACGTTATAATTAAGGATTAATTAAGATTTAATTAGGGTTAGGGTTCAAATAGGGTTAGTCATGAATTAAAGTCATAATTAGAATTATAGTTCAATTAGGGTTAGAGATAGGATTAGATTTAGGGTTCAATTAGGGTTAGCATGCAATCAAGGTTTAATTACGGCTAGAGTGCAATTTGGGTTAGGATTTAATTAGGGTTAGTGTACATTAGCATTCAATTAAGGTTAGGCATCCATTATAGTTAGGGTAAGAGTTCAATTAGGGTTAGGTTTTATTATAAACCTTGGGGTTAAAGTTATAGTTGGGGTTCAAATAGGAGCACAATCAAAGTTACAACTCAATTAGGATTATGGTCCAACTATGGTTACAACTCAATCAATGTTATGATACAATTAGGGTTAGGGATCAATTAGGAATATAGTTAGGGTTTAATTAGGGTTAGCTATATAGTTCAATTAGGGTTAGTTTTAGGGTATAATTTGGGTTAGGGGTAGGGTTAAGGTTAGGTTTGAATTTAGTTTAGGATTAAATTAGGGTTAAGGTTACAAAATTCAATTAGGAATAGTGTTCACTTAAGGTTACAATTAGAGTTAGATTTTGGGTTATTGTTCTATGATTAAGCTTGAGGTTAGGATTACAATTGGGATTCAAATTTAAGGTTATGATAAAGATTATTAGGATTGGGGTGCAATTAGGCCCAGGGGTTAATTAATGTTCAATTAGGGTTACTATTAGGGTTACGTTATAATTCAATTATGACCACGACTAGGATTTGATTATGCTTAGGATGAGGGTTAGAAAATGATTAATGTTCAATTAGAGTTTATTGCGATAAATTTTAGGATTTAATTATGGTTAGGGTTCAAATGCTAACACTTACCTTAACACTAAATCCTAACTGTAACTATAACCCTAACCATAAGCCTAAACCATAACCCTAACCATAATCATAAACCTAAATGCCAAACCCTAATCCTAAATGTTTAATCGTAAATCTATTTATAACCATGACCATGGTATAAAATTTAACCCTAATGCTAACCCTAACTATGATATAAATTGTAACCCTAAATTTTAACTCTAATCATAACCCTAATTATATTAATTTATTCAATGTATAACAATAAGCCTTAACACTGAACCCTAACACTAACTATAGCTTTAATCATAAATTTAAACCCTAACCCTCACCATAATCATAATCATAAACCAAATCCTAACCCTAATGCTAATATTAACCTTAATCCTAACCTTGACCCTAACCCTAACCCTAACCCAAACCATGGACCTAACCAAATATAAATCCTTACCCTACCCCTAATTATAATTCCAATCCAATCCTTAATGGTAATTCCAACCCTACCCTTAACACTAACCAAAGCCTTATTCCTAACCTGAAACTTGTTATAATTATAAAAACCCTAACCCTAACCATAATTCTACCCCTATCCCTAACATAATTCTCACACTATGACCATAAACCCAACCTTAACACTAAACCCTAACCCTAATCATAATAATAAATCTAAACCAAACCCTAACCCTAATGCTAACCCTAACCATGATATAAACCCTAATTCTAAATGCTAACTCTAATCATAACCATAAATATATTAATTTATTCAATGTGTTATGCATGACTGCTACTAGCTTATCTATCTTAATATATTAATCTATTTATTATACGCCAAGAGATTTCATTTTTGAGGCATATTTTTTAAATTTAAAAAACAAAAAAACAAAAAAAGGCCTCGAAAATGAAATCTCTTGGCATATAATATATAGATTAATATATTAAGATAGATAAGCTAGTTAGTTATTTTTAGAGTATTATGTTTTATGATTATTTGCTTCTTATTTTTTATTGTTGTGTCTATATTTATAGAGTTATCATTTTTTGTAATGTGGAACTATTTTACTAGTTTCTATTGGATGTTTAATTATTGGTTGTTGGACCTCATTACTAAATCTACATTAAACTTTGTATGAAGATTTATGCCTTTTAAAATTATACTAAACTTCAAGTGTATCATAATGTCTATCTATATTTATCTTGATGTATATATTATATTCCATTTTAAATTCTATAAAAAATGTCCTATTACTAGCATTATGCCAATCATGTATGTTTTTCTTTAAAGACTTAAAAAGAAATATTTATAACATGATAAATGAAGTAGATTGTAGAGCATGTAATTTATCTTCATCATTAACAAAACCAAAATGTGATGCATTATGATCCACTCTAGAAGAAATGACAAGTCCCAACGTTTATACAAATAGTTAAGAGTGGATGTATCAAAATAGGAACATGCCCTTCTTAACCAACATGATACATTTGAAGCTAAATATGATATTTCTATTATCATATTCAATTTTTTAATAAAAAATGTACCTTTTAAAATAAAATGTTAACATTTAAACCATTATTAACTCAAGATAGAAAACCTTATCCTAATCAAAATAACTAATAATTTTTGATACAATGATTAATTTATGATGTAAGAGGCAAAAATAACTCACTCTACCATCACAATCAATTCCCACACAAATTCACTAGTTCACAGCTTACAAAATTCCATACAAGTTCACAACCAACTAGAGGCCAATTTAACATCTACATTTGTCAATTAAATCGAATCGAATCTACTCAACTTTCCCAAGAGTAAAATTTATTTGATTTCATCACTTGAAAGTTTACGGACAATATTGGTTACATTCAAATGTAAATGACATCAAATCATTTCAACATGGCATGACTTTCTGCAACGCCTCCTTTTTACAACTTTATTTTCTTCCTCTACGAACTGTCTTTCATGGCTTCACATGAATTTATTCTGCAAACGTTCATTTGTTGCCGCAACCCATAATCGATGGCGCAACCCTCCATTTATAAGTACACAGCTCTTATTCTGTTTTTCCTGCGCAACAACGCTGCCCCCCTATTATTGGAAATTTATTGCTTCTGCAGCCTCATGCTTTCACATCAGATCCCCCAGCTGGTTTCACCTACCCATCGGGAGCCCTTCAACTTCAACTGCAGTGTTTCTTGAGATCTTCATCTCTGCAGACAGCTCCAGAAGTAAATATAGAAGCTATTTTTGAATTCCCAATTAATGTTGGTAGATAAATTTGAATTTTTGAGAGGGAATGTTGAAGAGACAAAAATAATTGAAGGTAGATTATTCTGTCAAATGGAAAACTCAACAGTTGGAAGATTTCCTAAGCAACAACAGTCTGAAGGGGAATGTTTTGTTTGTTCTCTGTGTGATTGAGAGAAGTTTTTGAGCAGCAGCTGCATGTTTGTTTCTGTGATTGAGCAGTGATTGTTCCTGAAGAGTTCTATGTAGCTCCTGCAGTGAGCTCCTAGCAGTTCTTGAAGTTTGTTTGTCTGGTTGAACAACTCATGAAAGCTCCCAGCAGTTAGTAGTATGTAGTTTAGAATTTATTTTCTGAAGTTTTCTGTTTAGTCTTTTATGTATTTCCATTTCCAGTTTATTGAATAAAAAAAGAATGTTGCATCTCTCCAAGTTTAGTCTTCATTTTAGTTTGTGTATTCCCAGTTGATCGGGAAACAGAGCAACAACTCTGTGCTTTCATTTTGTTTAAAAATATTTGATATGATATCAGAGCCATAGGCCCCATTTCCTTGTGAGTGAGGGATTTTTTTTCTTCTGGGTATTATCTTTTTTCTTGTAGGAGACATGGCTGGAGATGAAGGAAAGAGTTGGCAGTAGCCACCATCCTTTAATGGACAGAACTATGATGTTTGGGCAAAGAAGATGAAGACCATAATGGTTACAAACGATTTGTGGGAGTTTGTGATTAGTGGCATCAATGATGTAACTGATCCTACAATGTATGTATCTCTCTCAAACAACCAAAAGACTCAGTTGAAGGAGGCAAGGAGGAAGGATGCTAAGGAATTGAGTTTAATAGAAGCAACCTTGATAGAGGCCATTTTTCCCAGAGTAACAACAACTAACTATACAAAGGAAGCTTGGAAAATCCTCCAAATCAATTACAAAGGGACTGATAATGTCAGATTGGTGAAGCTCCAGATGCTTCAAAGAGAGTTTGAGACTCTTGAAATGAAGGACAATGAGTCCGTCTCAGTTTTTCACACAAGACTCTTAAGTTTGATAAACCAATTGAGAGTGAATGTTGAAGTCATAGATGATAAGAGGAATGTTGAGAAAATCCTCAGGAGCCTTCCCACGAAGTTTGATGTAGTGGTGACTGTCATTGAAGAGGAAAAAGATCTCACAACATTGTCCATTGATGAGTTGATGGGTTCTCTGCAAACCCACGAGCAACGCCTAAATAAGTTTGCTACTTCTTCCCAAGAGAAAGCTTTTAAAGCTCAATAAAATGCAAGAGGAAGGGGGAGAGGAAACAATGGTGGAAGGAGCTCAAGAGGTAGAGATTGTGACAACTTCAAACAAGGAAATGTTGGAGGAGATAGTTCAGGATGAGCAAATAGCCAAGAGGGAGTGAGTAACTCTTAGACCAGCTCTCGAAGAGGCAAGAAGAATAGTAGTTTGTATCATAAGAATGACAAGAGCAATTTTAAATTCTGCTAATGTCATAAATTTGGGCATTATGCAAGTGAGTACTAGCAAAAGCACAGTAATTAGTCAAAACAAAATGCAAATGTGGTTGATTCAAATGTGGCTAAAAGAAATTAGTACATAGTCTTCATCATATATGCAACATTGGTGAAGAAGGCAGCCCTGAAGTCTAGTTTTTGGACAATGGTTGCAACAACCACATGAGTTTATTTTTCAAGTGGATAAGAGAAAGAATAGGACCATCATGGAGATGGCAAGGAGTACAATGAAAGCAAAGGGACTCCCAACTGAATATTGGGGAGAGGCTGTAGCAATAGTTGTTTATTTGATAAATAGAAGTCCAACAAAGCCGGTCCATGACAAGATCCCTCAAGAGGCATGGACAAAATGCAAGTGGGCGATTGAGCAGTTAAGAGTGTTCAGGTGTGTAGCATATGCTCATGTGTCTAAATAAAAGAGGAAAGAATTGGATGACAAGGGCGAGAAGTGTATTTTGATGGGCTACAGTGTAGATTCCAAAGCATATATGTTGTACAATCTGGTCACTAAGAAGATAATGATTAGTAGAGACATGGAGTTTCTAGAAGATGAGTCATGGGATGGAGTGATAGATTCTGACAGCTTAGAACCACCCCTAATAGCTCCTAAAAAAGTAGAAACAGAATAGGAAGATCAGAAAGATGAGCTTGCAATTGCTTATGAAAGCTCTAAAAGAGCTACTAATAGCTCCCGATGGCTCCTAATAGCTTCTGACATAGAAAGACAGTCAGGAAGACAGTCATAGTCAATGAGAAGATTGGCACCTGAAAGCATGGGTCGAGCTCCTGAAAGCTCTTGAAGTGAGAAAACAAAAAGGAAAGCAACTAGAAATAGACAGAAGATTAGCTCTTGAAAGCTCAGGAAGAGCTCTTGAGAGCTCCCAACAACTCCTGAACCTACCTGTTCAACAGAGCAGTAGTAGTAGTGAAAGTTCAGACCCCACTCTCGCCTCCCTAATACCAAAGAAGACCAAGAGTCTAAGAGAGATCTACCAGAATGAAAGGTATGATGAAGAATTTGATGAGAGTGTG
This sequence comes from Sequoia sempervirens, assembly GCA_007258455.2. Lineage (NCBI taxonomy): Eukaryota > Viridiplantae > Streptophyta > Pinopsida > Cupressales > Cupressaceae > Sequoia > Sequoia sempervirens. Next base: position 179,194,057 of record VDFB02353493.1, on the reverse strand, counting down.
AAGTTTGCATTATTTTCTCATAGTGATCCAGTTTATTTTGAGGATGCTATGAAAGAGGAGAAATGGTGTGAGTCCATGGATGAGGAGATAGATAAAATAGAGAGGAACAACACATAGGAGTTAACTGATTTTCCTCCTAACAAGCAAGTTATTGGGGTGAAATGGGTCTACAAGACCAAATGTAATGTCGAAGGAAGGATAGAGAGGCACAAAGCACAATTAGTTGTGAAGGGGTACAAATAGCATTTTGGGAGAGATTACAATAAAACATTTTCCCCTGTTGCAAGGATAGAGACTGTGCAGGAATTCATAGCAATTGCAGCCCAACACAAATGGAAGGTGTTTCAAATGGATGTGAAGTTCGCCTTCCTAAATGGAGTGTTGAAAGAAGAGGTTTATGTGGTGCAACCATTCAGATATGAAGTTCCAGGTCAAGAACACAAGGTGTATAGGCTGAAGAAAGCTCTTATGGGTTGAAGTAAGCTCCACAAGCATTGTACAACAAGATTGACTCATATTTGATGAGCAATGGTTTTAGCAAAAGTGATGGTGATCCCACTCTTTACATCAAGGCAACAAATGGTAAAATTTTGATTGTTGTCTTGTATGTTGATGATTTAGTTTTCACTGGGGATGATGATTTCCTTATTGTTGATTTTAAAAAGGCCATGAAAAGAGAGTTTGAAATGATAGATTTAAGTCTCTTGAGATATTTTCTAGGTATAGAAGTAAAACAAATGCATTATGGTATATTTATCTCTCAAGAAAAATATGCAAATAAGATCTTGAAGAGATTTGGGATGCTTGAAAGCAAGACTTCCCCAACACCAACATCCATAGGTCTAAAGTTGAGCAAGGAAGATTGTAGCAGCAATGTGGATCCAACCATGTTTAAAATTTTGGTTGGAAGTTTGATGTATTTAACTACAACTAGGTCTGATATAATGCATAGTATGAGTCTTATTTCCAAATTTATGGAGACTCCAAGAGATACCCATTAGCAAGCGGATAAAAGAATCCTAAGGTATGTGAATGGAACCAAAGGATATGACATTTTATACACAACAAAAAATGATTTTTGGCTGGTTGGTTACATAGACAGTGATTGGGAAGGAAGTTTGGATGATAGGAAGAGCACATCAGGCTATGTGTTTCATTTGGGTTTGGGAGCCATCTCATGGGCTTCCAAGAAATAGTTGTAAATTGGTCCATAGTTCCCCAATCTATAGTAGAGGTTGAGTATATAGCAACAAACACAATGTGTCAAGCTATTTGGCTGAGAAGAATCTTGGCAGATTTGAAGGAAGAACCAGAGGATGGAACAACTATCTTTTGTGACAATATTTCATTGATATATTTGATGAAAAATCTTGTGCTTCATGGAAGAAGCAAGCACATTGAAATTAGGTATCATTTTATCAGAGAGTTAGTTGAAAATGGTGAAATTTAAATTGGCTTTTGCAGGTCTGAGCAGCAGCTAGCAAACATATTCACCAAGCTGTTGAGCAAGGACAGTTTCGAGCACCTAAGGAGCAGACTGGGCGTTGTTGATCTGGATAAGGATTGATCTTGTTTTGTCAGTTCAGGACCAAGGGGGAGTGTTGGAAATTTATTGCTCCTGCAGCCTCCTGCTCTCATGTCAAATCCCCCAGCTAGTTTCACCTACCCGTCAGGAGCCCCTCAACTTCAACAGCAGTGTTTTTTGGGATCTTCATCATTGTAGCTCCTGACAGCTCCAAAAGTAAATATGGTAGCTATTTTTGAATTCCAAATTAATGTTGGTATGTAAATTTGAATTTTTGAGAGGGAATGTTGAAGAGACAAAAATAATTGAAGGAATTTATTCTGTCAATTGGAAAACTCAATAGTTGGAAGATTTCTTGAGCAGCAATAGTCTGAAGGGGAATTTTTTGTTTGTTCTATGTGTGATTCAGAGAATTTTCTGACCAGCAGCAACTACATGTTTGTTTTTGTGATTGAGCAGTGATTTCTCCTGAAGAGCTTTGTGTAGCTCCTACCAGTGAGCTCCTAGCAGCTCCTAAATTTTGTTTGTCTGATTGAGTAGTTCATGAAAGCTCTGAGCAGTTAGTAGTCTGTAGTTTAGAATTTATTTTTTGAAGCTTTTTGTTTAGTCTTTCATGTATTTCCATTTCCAGTTTATTGAATACAAAAATAATGTTGCATGTCTCCAAGTTTATTCCACATTTTAGTTTGTGTATTCCTAGTTGACTGGGAAATAGAGCAACAGCTTTGTGCTTTCATTTTGTTTAAATTTTTTTTCACAACCATCAATTTGTTGTGAATTTCCCCAATACTATTAACTCTTCCCCTCATTTTCACCATGCCCTATCCTCTTTTCAATGTTTTCTATTTTATTTTCATTGACCCTTCGTCGGCTTTCGAAGGTGAAAAGGCACCAAAAGAAAATGAATTTCAAAATTGAATTTAGAGTCCAAGACTCTTCATCACCTCATTCAAACAGTTTACATGTACTGGTATATGTTTCCACATTGTATATCATCGACCAAGGAAATATCAAATACAACATCTAAAATTACATATGGGTCAACCAAGGCAGTTGCATATACAACATCTGCCAAAATTTGAAAGGTTGCGATGGATGCCGCAAAAGTGATGGGATTTAACTTTATGGCTACAGTTGTTAAAACCTTGCAATAAATCCATTTTGTTCAATCGTGTAATATTTTGTTCATTGAGGCATTCGATCAAATAGTTCCATGCCTTGTCTATGCGTCTAAGCTTTGTATACAAGGCTACTAAGAAACTCAAGCCATAGGTTTAAATAAATTGGTTTCACACGAATCAATTGCATTTACAAAAAACAATCAACATTTTAAACTTTTCCTTTCACCCTTTACAATTGCTTGATTCATCATAGAGCTAGATTGATCAAGGAGAAAATGAACTCTCTAAAATTTTAAAAGAGAGAAAAGAGAGATGAAAAATAAAGTCTACAAGCCAACAATATTTTTGGTTGGTGCTGATCACCAGTCCTTCCCGGTGCTCCTGCACCAATTTACCATGACAAGGAGATTTAAATAAGGAAATATGGTACTTGATATAAGGATTGATGAGGCTAATATTTTCTAGATTATATTTCCATATGCCTAAGGTTATATAAGTCCTCTTATGTATTGTTATCCATAAGCATCCCTTTTCAAGATATATTTTTCAAATTTACTACTATTCTCACATATTGCATGTGTGTTGGTGTTCATTCCTTAGGCTCAATGATTATCCCATACTAATTTTTATTATATTGTTGCATCTCTAAAACTCCTAATTGAAAATCTTTGTAGTGAAATTGACTTATTTTGGTTGACAAATAAAATGTGGCCTAAATGTCATTCCTTTCAATTCATCCACATAAATTTATATATTATTGTGGACACGTAAAATGTACCAATTAAACCTATACACCTGATCCTGATTTACTAACACCAATTCATCTTGAATCATCTCCATTTTCTAACAATTTAATTGAATAATATTTATTTTATTAAATTCAACACATTTCATCTCTTAATTAAATAAATCACTTTGTTTAATTAATCCTATAGTCCCTCTTTTAATTAAATAATTCATTTTATTTAATTAATCTCTAAAGTCATCTCTTTTAAATTAAATAAATTTATCTTTATTTGATTTAGAGCTAACACCATCCTCTTTAATTAAATAAATTAAATCTTATTTAATTAAGTCTAAAATCATTTTCCTCTCATTTTGATTTAAACTAATCCAAAAATCTAAGTCAAAATGGTCAAATAAACTAATCTCCTTTAAACTAATCAATTCTTGATTAATATTAGTCTTAAACCATCAAATCCTCTATCTTTTCCCACTTGCTCATGAAAATCATTTTAATTGATTTATTAAATCTCTTTTTCATTCAAAAAGGCATCAAAGGATGGAATATTCCTCAAATTTGAAATATCTCCCGAAAGGTCTTGTCCTCCAAACATGGCATTTAATATCTCTTGCAAGTCCTTTTCTTGAGCCATGTGACATTAACTTCATCTTTCATCTCATCCTTCAATCCATCTTTTGAATTTCAAATTTCCCCCTCTTTTCATATTCTCCAAAATGTGATTCATCTCTCTTCAATGGCATGTTGACAAGTGACACTTTATCATTGGATCATCTTTAGTCCCACATCCTCAATATCTTTCAATCTTCAATCCTTATCTCTTATAAATAGAGGCCTTCTCTATTTGCTTGAGTCACAATCAATGCAAAATCATTATGCTCATTTGAGAATGGGAGGAGAACTTCATGCAACATCATTATCTTCACCTTTTGAGAAATTTCATCCATTTTCATCTATTTTTATCATTTCTTAGCTAGGTTATGCAAGAATTCAACCAAGGAGCATCAATCTCCATCATCATTCATCACAAAGCTTACAAGGGATTGGGAAAGGGCCATTTTCCACATCAAAATGGCACCAATTCCCCCATGCAATTGAAAGTTTGCATGCTTTAATAGGATTTAATTTATTTCTTGGTTAATTTCTTCATTTTCTTTCCTATTTGAGCTTTGCAAATTAATTTCATGGGGAATCTTGATTCTCACTTGCATTTGATCTAATATTGTGTTTGTTATCTTCATCTTTTGAGAAATTTCATCCATTTTTATCATTTCTTAGCTAGGTTATGTAGAAATTCAACCAAGGAGCATCAATCTCCATCATCATTCATCACAAAGCTTACAAGGGATTGGGAAAGGGCCATTTTCCACATCAAAATGGCACCAATTCCCCCATGCAATTGAAAGTTTGCATGCTTTAATAGGATTTAATTTCTTTCTTGGTTAATTTCTTCATTTTCTTTCCTATTTGAGCTTTGCAAATTAATTTAATGGGGAATCTTGATTCTCACTTTCATTTGATCTAATCTTGTGTTTGTTTGCTATGTTTGTGTAGGTCTAGGATTGGGGTTATATATTTGGCACTAGGAGGAAAGAAATTGCAAATCTAACACATTTTTTTTTTAAATTTCACTATTTTTTGATAGTTTTGTTTGTTAATCCTTGTTATAGTGCATTGGTGGTATCTTTCAGCACATTCATGCTCTATTATAGTGCATCCATAGTATCTTCTGGTGCATCTATGCTCTATAATAGCACGTACGCAACATCTTTTGGTGCATCTGAGCATTCTTTCGATGCATCTAATCATTCTTTTTGTGCACCTAAGCATTCTTTTGGTGCATCTAAGCACTATTTTAGCACATAGATCTTTGTTTTAGCATTTTTATAGCCAGTTTTAAAATGAAAATATCTTGGTCATACAGAGGTATTTTTTGAAACTTTATTTCTTAAAATGGGGTAGAATTTCAAAAGCTATCCAATGGTGTAGGTGTTTTAAACTTTTATGGAGTTAATTTTTTTAATTTTACATCTAAAGTCAAATCATATTATAACTTGGTCTAAGTTTTAGGGTTTTTATGCTTAATGATTCATCTAACCCTTATATCTTCTTCTTTCTTGATCTCATATAACATTTTGAGCACTTTTGCGGGTTATTAAATCAAAAAGGGGAGAAGGAAACAAAAAAAAGCTTCTTAAGACATTATTTCTCTATTGTATCAAGTGTCTTTAGACACTCTTGGAAGCAATTATAATTCCAAGTTTAAGGATTTTATCTCTTCAAGCTTTTAGGACTCAATAGATTTCAATTTGGGCTCTATAAAGAACCTTAAGAAAATTTACTAGATTTTGTTTAAGGTTAACAATTGAACAATCAAATCTCACACTTCCTTTGGTGCTTTGAAAAGAATCAAATTTTGGCTTTGAAGGATTTAAAATTAATAATTGATTTTATGGTTTGTAATCACTTACCCAAAGTAATATCATCTAAAATACATATGCGCTTCTCTTGTGCATCGCAACGATCTTGAGAATCAAAAGGATTTTGTGATATTAAGTTGTGTAAGTGATTGTCTTCACACTTCAATTTGGATTCTAAAATTGACAAATCTTGTGAGTGTGAGTGCAACATATAGTGTGTGTTCTCTCTTTGTTTCTCAACAAAGATTGATCAAACTACAAATGTGTTTTCTCTCTTTTGTGTTATCTTAGAGGGTCTTTCTTGTGGGAAAAAATAATCACCCAAGGGAATGACCCAACCAGGAACATGCTAAAGCCAAGCAACTTCCACCTAGGATATAAGTGTGGGTACTTGAAGAAAGGAAAGTATCATGAGGATTGTTCTAACAAGAAGGGCATCAATGGTCTCTTGCCGCATGGATGATCCCCCACGAATGGAATTCCCACATTAAAACCATTGTTTAGAAAGGCCAAAATCCCTATCTATTTTGTGGTGCAAGAATGGTCATTCTGAAGATGCCCAACACTTTTACGGCTTTTAGTAGAGATCAAGAGTATGCCATGGGAGATTCATGGGTACTGATGCTTGACTAGCCTAAGAAGTGAGTGCACTATAAGGGGGAGCATGTGTGGTCAAGCATCTTATCATCCGCTAAGACTAGGCGTAGCTAGATTCGTCCAAGTGGGGATTCAACAAATGTTGCATCATCATTATCCATAGGTTTTTGTGTGTTATTGGAATCAAAACATCTTGCTTGATCTTAAACATTGGGAAACAAACATTCATCATTATCACCAAATTTCAAACCCTTTAGGAAGCAAATACCATTGAAAAATTCCAAATGCTACTGCTTGTCCCTAGGGATTTCTATCATTAGAGGCTTCTAAGTATTTGGATTTATATCTCAATTTTATTTTCCTAAAGTCAACATTAGGGAACTATTGCCTTGATTTTCTTGACTTCCACATAATGAAATTTGTGGGATGAAAAGAAATTGAGAAATAGACATTCAGTTTGAAAGATAATCAACAGAGTGTTTGTGGTAAAAAGAATCCATTAAGAAAAGATAAAAGAAAAATTGAACCCCACACATGTGCTTGGTATCTTTTGGTCATATGGTTTTCCATGCAAACATTGGTCTTTTGGTTTGAACTAATTTTTGGGAAAAACATATTCTTCAATATCTTGGTCTTGTAAACAAGTCCCTCTTACGTTCATTTAGGATCAAAACAACCAATCGTTTCATCCATCTCAAACATCAATCAAATCCCATCTCACAAACAACTCTTGAACCATTGGAAAAATAATTCATACTATACTTTTGGTAAAATCATTCAAATCAACATCAAAATCTCCTTGTTTGGCTAAGTGTGTGTGGATGAATCCTTCCCCATACACCTAGTTAAATAATCATCTTGTCAACAAGTTTATTCCAAGACAAAAACTAACCTCTTGGAGTTTACGAGTTCATTATCAAATCCAAATAAAAAATCCAAATCAAATCCAAAATAAAAAATCCAAAATTCCTAAAGTCTAGTATCTCCTCCAAGGGTCTTAAAATTTCAACACCTTTCATCCTTCATCTCAATCATTGGTCCTAAATCCCTTAGAGGTAAACAAGGTAAAAACACAAGAGGAACATGGAATATAAAATTTCTCCATACATCATGAGTGGTCTAAATCAACCAAACTATCAAAGCCTTACAATGACAATTGATTATCAAAACCCACATTTACACAATCCACACATGGGATCATTATCTCCTAAAAACCTCAATGGTACAACAAATGTGAGTTTTCCCAATCTAAATTTTGGAACAACTTTCTGTATGGTAGATTTAAATCAAATTCCAAACTTACAAATCTATCAACCAAACATTCAATGCATGAGTCTTCAACAAAACAACACCATCCCACCAAATCCATACATTCCAAATGTGAATATACCAAATACAAGTGTACCAAAGATGAACATTTCGAATCCACATTTGGTAAACTTTTGGATATATATGTTTGCAAATCATACAAATGTTGTTCAAAGTCCAAACAATATGTTAACAACTCCATCAATTGATCCAAGTCAAGGTAACATGGTCATGCAAAATCAAAGATATCTAAATTAAGGCAATGTGATTCCCAACTACAACAAAGTTCAATTTCAGCCTATCATGTCAACTCTAAGCATCATCCCAAATCAGAAAATTGTCCAAAATCAATCACCACAAGGTGAATTTAAAGGTCAAATCCCTCGAGTTAGTAGATGAAAATACACACCCCTTGGGGCACCAATCAAATTGGTCATGAAGAGACTGGTGGAGGAAAAACTCATCACAATTCCCACCTATGAAAATTATCAAGATCCCTTAGTGAAACCATCATGGTACAATGAAAATCACCTTTGTGATTTCCATAAAATCAAGGGACACACAACATCAAATTGTATCTGGCTCAAAAATATCATCCAAGACCTCATTGATCAACAAAAAATAACTATTGGGGACAATAATCAGGGTTCAACCACTAGAAATAGCATTGGCAATCTCTCCACCACAATCGTTGAAAATTGTGATCAAGATACTTCGACCAATGATCATGTTGAAAATGTCTCTACATAACCTAATGAGTTAGAAGACATATCTCAAGAATTTATTCCAAAACATGATCAACATTTCTAGCAAAGTCTAGCAATGATCCTTTCCAAGACCTATTGACATCCTTTGACCTCATGATTACAAATCCTAAAGGGATCCTTAACTCAACATTTGAGTCACGTCCTATGCCTAAGGAAGATATCCAAGAACCCTTTATAAGAAATTAATTCTTTGAAATTGACCCATGTCGAGAACTTGATCCAAAGCATGTTGAAAGCAATTCTGAAATCATTCGAGATCAAGAAATTGTATCTCCAATCTACTACAACGATATAATGGACACTCTCCTATATTTACAAGATGATCATATCCACATAGCACATACTCCTCTATCTACACATGATATATTCCTTCTTTGGATGGGCATATAGATGATCTTTGTTCAGAATATGATTCCTTTACTCATGACATCATTACATAAAAGGAGTAGGTTATTGATTCCTACAGTCAAATAAATTTTGAACATCAAGATTATATATATCCAAAATTCAAACTAAGGACATCATGTATGGAGATATCCAACATTATCCACTCAAGGAAATAGCTCAAATAGAACAAGATATTCCAAAGTTAGCATAGCAACAAAGTGAAATAATGTCATTTGCAGTGGTCATTTATTAGAGAATGCATTCTAAACAAGACATCTCAAAATAGGGAGAATCAAAGAAAAAAGGTGCTACTACCACCATACTGGGGCCAACTATGTCTCAAGAAAATGTCAACATAGGGATCACGAAGAATCCTTATGATGAAACCAATGCCTATACTACAACCAACCACATCATGAATCTTCATCCACCCATCACCCCATCCACGAATTGCGACCAACATCAAAAGAAATATTTGAATCAAAGTACAAAGAACATCATCAAAGTAAAAGAATATAAGAAGCATATCGAAAAAGTAAAATACAAGTGGATACCAAAGAATACAAAGAAATATGATCCCTATCAAAATCCATTAGTCAAAGAAACTATGGGGAAAAATAAAAAAAGGGAAAAGTATCCACTAAAGATGTCCAAAAAAGAAAAAGCGGGCTTCTCAAGCAATGTACAAAGTATATCAAGCAGTTGGTCCTAATTCCAAGCACACTTCTGTACCCACCCATCATTACTCATCTTCCCAAGTTTGGAGAGTCAAAATTTCCAAACAATCAACCAATCCATCTTTTATTCCTAAACACACTCCATCCACGCCTCCACGCATGATATTCAATTCTCACATTGACCATGTATTTGCAGTGACCCTTCATCATAAGGATTTAGAAGGCACTCTATTGCAATGTGCACACAAAGAAAAAGTTAACTCTAGTATCAACAAAGCAGATCAGGAATCTCAAAAGTTGTATTCAAGTGTGCATATCTTGGCAAAGCAGCTTCTTTAGGAAAGATATTGATAGCACATTATGATAGAAGCATCACATTGACACGACTAGGTGCTTTAGCATGAGCTTAAAATCTTTTACAAAAAAATACAAAAAAAACAAAAAATATAAAAATCCAAAAAAATAAGAAAAAATGATTGAAAATAGTAAAGATAAAAATCATCCTCTAGTGAAAACCACTATGGTGGCACTTTGGGAAAGTACCATGATGAAAATCTAGCAAACAAGCATCATGTGTAGAATCGAGCATCTTCGTGCACTACTTCAGGTGAAAGCATCTTATCACATCCATAATAAATCTAGCATCCCATTCATAATAAATCCAACATTCCATACATCTTATCCATAATAAATCTATTCATCCATGAACCATTTATCCAATCCATTTTCATCCATTATCATCCATAGTACAAATTATCTTGATCCTGACAAACTTTTGGTGCACACTTTACACTTGCTTATGACGAACTTCTTGACATGATCCATTTTCACTGATCCTATCCTACCCAGCATTATTTGAGCCATGAAGCACTATCCAAATG
>VDFB02353493.1:179149154-179183532 GCA_007258455.2 Sequoia sempervirens | reverse complement strand
ATCAGATTGCAAGGTTAATGATAGTAAAGGTCTACAGCAATACTACAAATTTTCAAAGGTGTCTATGATAGTACTCTCCTCCAAGTCATCTATCTCACTCGATATTTGTTCATCCTCACTTGAGTTATCGATATTTTGTGATCCAAATACAAGGGATCTAGTCCCTGAGCTTTGTCCCTCCTCGTGTTTAGGTGCATACTCTTTTATAACATCAATTTGTATGTCCTTGCATGATGTTTCTGATAAACAGTCCCACTCATATTCATTAGAATCTATCTCAGAACTATCCTGTATTTGAAGGATTCTTTCTATAACTCTATGAGTGTTTTCTTCTTTTGGTTCCCCTGTATAACCCAATCATGTTTTGTCTTTTGGCTGAAGTGTGAGAGTTTGAATGGGTTCTACAATTCTTTCTTTCCTTTTGCCTATAGGTTCTTGTCCTTCATATCCCATTTTCTCTAAGATAGCCTTTCCTTTTCCATACTGATTTTTTTTAATGTTGATATTTGTTGATGTAGAGGCTTCCTCATCTTTATAGAGCCAATTGAGAATGGCCTTGTCTTCAGATTCTTCTTCTAGAGTACTTGCCTTTACAAATCTATTATTTAAATTTGTGGTAGGTGTTGATGATGGTTGTGTCAAGGTTGATGGATGTCCATATGTTCTTGGAGATGGCAACAATTATGAAAGACATAAAGATTTTTCAAGGGAATACTCTCCCATGCCCTTGTCTTTTAACTGGATCTTGTTTCTAAATTATTGTGATAGAGAATCCAGTTGAGCTTCATTGCTTGATGAAGTGGGGTCAGCAATAGTTGTTTCCTTTAACTGGTCCTTTTTCTCAACCCATTTGGATATAAAATTTAGTTGCTTTTCACCACTAGATGAACTAGAAGTGTTTGCTTCTCTGTTATGGGGCACCAAATTGTCTTGAGTTGCTTTAAGCATGTTACAAGTCTAGGGATTATTGTAATCAGCTGATATGGTGACTTCCTGTCCATTGACTAGAAACTTTAAGCACTGATGATAGGTTGAAGGCACTTCCTGCATTTCATGAATCCATGGACGTCCCAAGAGTATATAATAAGTCAGCTCTTTGTCCAACACTTGGCAAACTATATTCTTGACAATTGGTCCCACTTGAATTGGTAACACAATCAACCCTTTGGAAGATCTTTCTTCTTCATCATAGGATTTTATTGTGATCTTTCTTCTTGCATCAATAGCATTGTCAGAATAACCTAGTGCAAGAATCAATTTTAAAGTACAAATGTTTAATCTAGCTCCACCATCTATTAATACACGTTTGACACGGTGTTTATGGACTAAAACTTCTATATGAAGGGTCGCATTGTGTGGATGATTAAGTGACACATCATCTTGTTCAAAGAATGGAAGACAATGAGGCATGGTCAAATGTCCCACCATAGCTTGAAATTGACAGACATCCAGATTATTGGGTATCGTTGTGGCCACAAGAGCCTGTTCTAAAACCTCCTTATGTGATGGTCAAAATTTAAGGAGTTCCAGTATAGATATCTATGCTGGTATCTTTTGTAGTTGATCAACTATGCTATATTGATTTGAAGGGGGAGTAGTGGTTTTAGGTGCAACTCCTTTTAGTATCACTTTGGATTTCCCCCTCGTCGTTACATTGATTGGTTGATAGTCCTATATTTCCCTAATTTTTATGACATTGATTTGGTTGTTGGATGTGTTTATGTTTGGGATCACGTTCAGGGATACGATGTCATTGATGCTAATGTTATTTGTTTGATTATCAATGAAATTATTTTTCTCAAGCTCAAAAATGCAATGAATGGTGTTGTCATAAATGTATTTTACACTTTTTCCTTTACTGTTTGAAGAAGACTCTCCCTTTTCATAAATAGGTAAAGGATTTGTAAACACACTGTGATCGTTGTTTTTTTCAGGTCCTTCAACAAATACCTTCTTGCTATCAATCAAATCTTATATCAGATGCTTTAATTGCATACAATCATTTGTTTTATGTCCTTTATTTTTATGAAAGTTACAATAGTCAGCATCATTCCACCAAGATGGTTTTACTTTTGGCTCCCAATTTATCACTTCTGGTAGGGTAATAAGTCTATTTGCAACAAGCTCTCTCATTATTGATTCCAATGTTTGTCCCAATGGTGTAAATATATGTCGACTAGATTGTCTTTGATATGATGGTTGTCGAGATTCTCCATTGTTTGGATTGTTGTTTTGAGTGGTTCCTTGATTGACGTTTTGATTTTCATTTTGATTATTCTTTACAGTCATTGCCGTTAAATTGAATACTGGTTTTGCATTTTGTGTGTCAGTTGTAGCATCATTGTTTCCAGTATTTCTAATTTTTTACCAAAATTTAGGTTTATCATTGTTGACATAGTGATTTGAGGAATTAGTATTGTTTGATCCTTCATTGTAATGTTTAATCACTCCTCTTTTAACCAATGCTTCTTCGATTTTAAGTCCATTCTCAATCACTTTTTCAAATGTCGGGGGACATTGAAATTCAAGCCTATAGCTCATGTCATTAGTTAAGTTGTCAATAAATAATTCCATCTTTTCCTCTTCAGGTATAGAACGAGGATATCTACTAAACAACTTTCGCCAATGTTGTAGAAATGATAGGAATGTCTCACCCTTTTGTTTCATGTTGTAAAGGTCTTTTATGGTTACTTCATGTTGAATATAGAAGGAGAATTATGAGATAAATCTGCTGACTAGTTCTTCAAAGGATTGAATCCCTAGTTGTAATTTAGAGAACCATTCCATACAGTGACCTCCTAAGCTCCTTGGAAATAACCTCATTAGATAAGTGTCCTCCTATTCAAACTCTAAACTCATGGTTATGAATTCCCTCACATGATCAATTGGATCAGTTTTACCGTTGTACTTGTCGGATTTCGAGAATTCACAATGTCTTGGAAATGGTATCATGTCCACACTCGGATGAAAAGGATAAGGAAAAATGTCTTGTAATGAGTACCTCTTTGTGGTTCCCTTTTGCATATTTTGTAGCTGTTTTTGCAAGTTTTTCATTTGACATGTTAGGGAAACCACTTGATCTATGTTTTGTGTGTTGTGTGATTTAGTTTCAGCTACTCTAGGTGTTTCTTTCAGTTGATTGACGTCAAAGTCTTTTGGAAGTTTGGCACCTGGCTCAGCTAGCATTAGAAGATATTTTTCCATATCCTATTCTAAAACCTTTTCCATGAATTTGTGAAAATTTGGATCTTGTTGTGTTGTTTGGACATCCTCTTGGGTTATTTCATTTCCATCATTCTGGTGGAATCTGTGAAAGGGATTTTCTTTAGCCATGATGTTTGATGTTTCAATTATTTTTCCCCTAAGTTTTTGTCTTTGTAACCTTGTCAAAATTGGCATACAAGTATTTGCTATTCTCACTAAACTTTTGATCTTTTGTGTTTGGATGAGTGTCAATGGATTTTAACAAAGTCAAATAGAATGATATATTCTATTGATGAGACAAAGTTAAAAATCGGATTATTATGTTTCGTTTCGTGATTGTAGGATGTAAAAATCCTGATGATGAAACTTAACCTAATAACCAAGATTTGTGTTTGATAATTGGACACTTTAAAATTGTAAGATCTAGGTTTAACTTGAAAAGAATTTTGACTTGTAAGATCCTATTTGTTTCAGGTTTAAGACAATGTCTGGCCTGTGAAAATGTTTTTGTATCCTTAAAAACTTGATTTTTATTATGTCAACAAATTGACAAATGTTTCCAATAGCTCTTTGTTTTCTTGTTTTATGGATGCACTATTACAGAGGGAAGATGCGCTAAAACAAACTATGTATGTGCTAAAAGATATGGTAAATTCATTGTCAGATAGGGTATATGCACTAAAACAAACTACAGATGTGCCAAGATATTGGAAATTTCTGACACTGGTAGGTTTTGGTGATAGACTATAGATGCACTATAAGATTTTTTAGATGCGTTGAAACAAACTGTGAATGCGCTATTTGAACAATAGATGCACTAAAAGATAGGGTGTATGTGCTAAAGTATCCGGTTGATGCCAAAATATCTCGCAATTTATGACACTAATGGATTTTAATGATAGATTGGTAGATGCACTATTAAACATACTATGAATGCAACATTTGAATAGTGTAAGCATTGAATGATAGATGAATGTGCTAAGACAAATTATGTAAGCACTATTTTGGGACTCATAGTTGTCTCCATTTTCTTCTTAGTAAAGGCTGATTTTGGGTGTATTTTTCCAAATTTTGAGGCATATTTGGATGTAGATATCTTTGCTGGTAAATCTCTTATTTTTTATGACAAGCCTAATGTTTACAAATGTTTCCTCTATTTTATGAATTGATTTGGCCTATTCGAATATTCTATTGTTGGTTGTGGGATGAAAGACTGACGAATGGGTTGAATATAATTATGATTTTGTGAAAGAGCCCTTTGTTGGAAATAAGCTTGTGAATATAAAGGATCTAAGGAGAAATCATTAGTATATCCTCTAGAAAAGTCATGAAACCTATGGATGAAAGTTCTATGTTGAAGAAATTTTTTTCTACTTTGATATAAGAAGCATCTCCTTTCCAAAACTTTTTTGTAGCTAAGTTGTTTCTTTGGTTTGTTGACTCTTTTTGTGAGGGATTTCTTGACAAATGTTGTGGATTTCCAATCCCTAATCATAAATTTTACAGTTTGATATGTTTAACTCTTTTTGTTTTTCTAGATGATCTTTATTTGATTTAATGATTTGAAAACACAACAATCAATTGTAAAACTATTATTTTTAAGTCCTAGAATCTAAATAGTAAGTGTATGTTCAAGAATCAAACATGATCCTTCTTAATTGTCATAGGTTTTTGACAAATAATACACTTCAAGAAGACTCACTCTTAAGGTCAAAAGGTCATTGTCATACTCAAAAGCCCACATTTTAAAATTGTGTCGACTCATACAATAATGTCACCCCCTAGAGGGTGCCTGTGCTTTTGTCTTTTCCAGGGGCATACTCAAAGTTGGATTTCTCTATCCCTTGTGCAAACGGTCCTTGGCAATTATATGGTGAGTGTGTTGGGGGTAGATTCTTCATTGCCCTTGTACCATGAGTATTTCAATGTTCAAAAACTGACAAGTTGGATACTACACTAGGGTTCGTATCTATAGGGTATCCGTTTGGAGTAGTAAATGATAAACTCCCTCAAGAGACCTCCCAATCTTTAGAACAAAGATTTTGGGGATGGTTATCTTGCACACTTCTAGTAAATGTGGGTTTCCCCAGATTCACTTTTATTTTATAGTGGGTTGGAAAACCTGGCTTTGGTTGTTCCCACTTAGGTCATTCCCGTAGGGTGAGTACTTTTTCCCCCTATGACAAGCCTTCTAAAGGATTTAATAAAGCATAAATTGCATGAAATTAAAGGATGAGTTTGGCATTTTGATCACCTAGTTAAGGGGAGAGCATAGGCCTATCATCACACAATCATAGTAGATAAATGTTCAATTCTTAAAGCCCAAATGACAATTTTCTATCCACGTGAAGATATTTCTTCACAAAAGAAATGGTGTTTATTTTAACCGAGATAGAAATTTGTGATGACTACTCTAGGATTGATATATTTAATCCAAACGACTACCCTAGGATTAGTTCATTTTAGTCCAAATGGAGCAAATGAAATTACTAGCCGTGGTCACATTAGATCCAGACAACAAATCAGTTAGATTACAAAAGTGCTAGAATAGAGGTCAGATGCACCATTTAATTGATCAGATACATTGCAGGATCAATCAAATGCATGGAAAAATTTGTTAGATGCACTATAAATTTTTTAGATGCGCCAAAATAGAGTTGAACATGGTATAGTAAATTGTGTTGGGAGCTTGTGGTCAATCTGCTAAAATAGTCTTTAGAAGTGCTATAGCTTTTTATGGATGCGCTAAAATAGTCGTTAGAAGCGCTAAAATTTTTGATGGATGCACTGCAAAATATTTCGGTCACACTAAAAGAAACACACTAGAATCTTGTACGAATACCTTTTAGAAAAAAATGTTTAAAAAATGGGGTTAAAGCCCCACGGTGAGTGCCAAAATGTAAGTGTGGAATAAGTAACTAAAAAAACTTTTTAATAAGACATTATATCAAAGATTCAACAACAATTAAACTAATTTAAAGAAAGAATCTACTGAAAGCATCATATTGTTCCCTATCTCTAAAGATTTATTAAGTCATGGGGCTCTTAGATTTTGTAAGCATTGTGACTGCTAAAATGCCAATCTAGAGAATGAGATGCTGCTAAATGCAATAATCTAATCGTATATGGTGATTCCTAAATGATATGATAAAAGGAAGCTACAATAATCTACGATGCAACCATGATATTGATTCTACTGATGCTATGATTGCTATTTCTAAATGATATAGCTATTGTTGAGATGCTTGATTGCTATTCCTGTAGAGTAAGTTTGCACAAATTTGGGATCCTTTTCCTGTTTTAGAAGGTTGTATATATAGATTCACGACAACACATTTGTGAAGGGCCAACACAACAAAGGCCTAGATTTGATCTAGAGGATTGAATGGTGAGAGATGAAGAATTATGATATGATCACGGGAATGTTTCCTCCCCACAAAAACATCTTTCCCAAGGATAGGAAGAATAAGAGGAAGGAGATTGACAAATTAATTTCCAATTTGTCTCCATAGCTTTCCCGTGAATGCCAGTTGAATTAATTATATGTTTCATATCTAATTTTATTGGTGAGTGAATAGAAGAAATTGCTTTTATTTGAATATTTTGATTTATTAAATTAGCAAAAGAGAATAATTAATTTAATAAAAAAACTATACAAATTTGTTTATTAAATAAATATGGAAGAGATATGACAATTAAACAAAAAAGTATTTAAACTTGTTTATTTAATTAAGATAAAATGATGCGATTAAGATAGAATAAATGAATAAATATAGAAGAAATAATCATGATAATAATTAAATTAAAAAAGTATTTAAATTTATTTATTTAATTAAGAGGAAATAAAATGATAAAAATAGAAGAATTAAAAGTGAACTATATAAATATATATTTCTATTCATTCAATAGTAGAGGAATTTAAGGTCAATTAATCAAATAAATCATATTTAATTAATTATATTCTCTAGACTATTTTTAGGTGTATACAATTATAACTGCTCCTTTTTAGCTTGATTAAAAATAATTTTAGCTTGGAAAAATCTAAGCTTGCACCTCTATTAAATAGTAGGAGTTTGTCACATGATTCAGTCACCTCCTTGGAAAGATCAACTTAACTCTGAAACCATCTCTACAAATTCTTCTGAGCCATTTCATAAACATCCTTCCATCAAAGATTGCTTTCTTGGTCAAATCCATGTCAATTGATACTTCAAGAAGCTTAGAAGAAAGCAATCAAGGTATAAGATGATATGTTCCCCACTAGAAAAATGAAAAAAGGCTTAATCAGACAAATGATTCCAAGTTCTATGGAATAGGGGTAATAACTGATTTAGAAAACATGAAAAAATAGTTTCAATAGAATGGTTTAGCTCAATAATATCAAGGGAGTTTCAAAGGAATAGCAAAAACAATCATGTTAAACCATCTCCTTCACCTAAAAAAATTGTGAAGGGAGTACCTCTAAAAATCAACTTAAATATTGGCTAAATTACCCCTTGCCATTAAGCATGAATAAAACAATAGTTTTGCATGCTTTTCAAGTGGCCATGCCACTCAAAAACTATGCCCCACTCCAAGACATTATTGCCTAAGTTTAGGATCAACATCAAGTTGGAGTTTTAAAGTAAAAATGCATCAAATCTCAGCCCCTTCTTGATATAGGCAACCAACTGAAGAAAAAAAAATTAAAACAAGGGAGAGCTCATTTTAGGTGATTATATTGTTGCAAAGGACATAGATTAGGATTGATTTAAAGAAATTATTTTAATATTATTTTCAACCCCGAAAGCTATTGTTGAGACTCAAGAGTTATAAATATGTGTGATGAACACATAATGTAAAAGGAAACTTGGAGGGAAGACTTAAAACTATAAAAACTGTCATTCAAAGGATTGAAATCAAGTCTTTATTTTTTTCTAGTGAATGACTGAATGCAAGTTGGTGTAAAGCCTATGTTGCAGAATCTTATATGGAAATCATTACCTTATATTTGTAGTTCTGTCAAGTCAATTGAATTGAGTAGCTTTATTAGACTTTGTGTTGATGCCTATTCTTCATTGAAGAAATAATTTTGTATGTTTAGGTTTTAACATGCATCCTTGAAAATTACAAAAGATCCTAATACTCAACACATTTAGGTTTTAATATTAGGGCATCCTTTACCTGCAGATTTTGCCACTTTCCTTACTGCTATTGGTTATGGCTCCTCCAAACTCTTCCTCACTGGTTTTGACTTTTGTCTTCTCCTATTTGGTGAGCTGCAACCTGAAAATAAGGTTTTGGCAAGGGTTTTAGAGTATGTTTATTAAATGAAAATTATGGCCAAGATTTCAGTAATGAGCACATTTAGGTCTTAACATTATGGCTTCCTTTTACCCTACATAAGTTGTTGATGGTGTTTTATGCACTTCAACACAAAAGGTATTGTGGGTGCACTACCTCTCTTGAAAGACAATCTTCCACAATCGAAAGGTAACACTATCCCAAGGTTCCTTCTGTGTCGTCATGATGCTGCTTAGATACCTCAGTAGTTTGATGTGATTTGCTGGAATCACAAGGCAACCTTACGGGAATACAAAGTGTGGATGTGAAACGCGAAGTAGGATCTTAAAAGGGGAGTTCTTAGCATGAAAGCATTCAGGTGTTGACTGCAGGTTCAAACAGCAATCTCGAACTCCATCTAGTTGTTGGGTTCAGCTTTATAAGGTATAATGAACCTTGGTGTTGTTCAATTCCTAAAGAAAGTGAAAAAGAGCGAAGGAGAAAGAAAGTTCCTAAGCCTAAAGCTTGCTGCGAACAGTGATAATGGAGTCCCTGCAATGGACAATTCCTTCAAACAATCTCCCACTTAACCAGGAATTTCACAATATCATGGGAGTTGTGCAATCTTCTAAGGGCTGCAGATTTGTATCCCTCATTCACCACATACATGTATGAATTAAAGACAAGTGTTTGGGGCAGCTTAAATCAGGTCCAGGCTAACTTTGCAAAGCTATCTACCTTCAGCAAACAGCAAAAAGTATGGACTAAGGAGTTATCAACAAAGCAGGAATTTTTCATGAACAGCCAACAGCATTCCTAAAATTATCAAAGTAACATGAACAGCTAACTAAACAACAAAGAGATCTAAGCTAACATCTAAGATTGGAGAAATGAATCAATTAACATGAGAGAACACAAGGAAATGCATCAAGTCAATGCTATTTCTCATATATTTCAGCAGCATGTCTTTACAACAACTCAACTCTCCTTTTGCAAATGAGGGGAGTCCTCTATTTATAGTGTTTCAAAAGTTAAATGAATGGCCAGGATTCATTACAATTGTGTGGCCAAGATTCATTACAAATTAGGGTTTCACCTACCCCCAAATAGATTTACAATTAAAAAAACATCTTTTGTCCTTTCCCTATTTTGTCATCTAGTAGATGACACTATTTGCATTTTCGTCTTGTAGCTAATTGCTGTTTTTTTGGCTGTAGCTACTCTTCTGGGAGGTCTACTTCCTCGGTCGGGCTATCTGGTTGCTCCTCAGAGGCTGCGTGATCAATCTGCTTGACGATGACGGCCTGGAGCTTATCTATTTCGAGGATTTCGCACTTCAACGTCTGGTAGCTCCATTCTTTGGCGTTCTCTTCCAGCCGCTTCCAGTCTTCATCATACTTTGAGCTCTGATCTCTGAAAAGCTCTGATCTATCGAGGGCACGGGCGGTGAAACTTAGGAAGTCTGTCGTGATATCTCCGGCTGCCCCGTCCTTCATCCTCTCCTCAAAATAAGGCCTAACCTTCTCCGCATCTAATTGCACAGTGGGTATATCATGGCCCGTTATCAACTTCAGGTACTTGGTGCATTATGCTCGGATTTCCTTGATCCACGCAATATCCGGATCAATCCTGCTCTGGATCTGCTCCGTCCTCTCTTTACGGTGGATGAGGTCCCTGCGCCATATATCTACCAGCCAGTGATCTTCCTTCTTCAATTCTAACTTCTCTTCCCACGAGCTTTCTGGCATTTGGAGGATGGCCTCAACCTTCGGGAAGGCAGAGTCGTAAATTGCGAGGAAGTTGGTGCAGAGCTTCCTTGTACTTTCCAAGGACTGAACCAGGTCCAGGAACTTGTTGGCTATCTGCACAGCCAAGCCGATCCCTATGTTTCCGACCTTCACAACCTGTTGGAACCAGTCCTCCGTGGTCTTTTCCAGGTTCCTCCTCCTTTCCAGCTTATCTATTTGTTCCTTGGAGAGTAGCTGTGGCGCGGCCGTAGAGGTAGTGGGGAGGTCATCGATTGAAGACCATTGTTGGATGTAGTCAGTTAGGGCAGCAACCTGCGCCTTTAGTTCATCCTTGGTGATCTTATCCTGCTTAATCAGGTGCACTACCGTAGCCACTGACTCCTCAAGATGCCCGACCTTCTGTTCCCTGGTGGCCGTCTCTAGGTCGATTGTGGAGATGCTGTAACTTACTCCATCCTGGCCAATAGTTGGCGTTGCCACTTGTGCAGCCCGGGAGCCAGAAGCGTCCATTGTTACCCTGGAACGGACCTTAGGCTTCTTCTCCTTCTTTTTGGCGTATAGAGATCGGGCTAAGATGGCCTCCCAACCTTGACCTCGATCGCTTAAGATAGATTGGTCTTTCGAGTTTAGCTGTCGGGTATGGCAGCCTCGTCCTTTCGGCTGCCCTCATGGGCTGCCCTCAATTTCTCCGTGGCAAGACCTCGGCCTCCTCTTTTCCAGCTTTCTTTATAAAGATCCTCCCTCTTTCGCTCTGAAGTCTTGATAATCATTTATTTCTTTGAATTTGTCTCAGTTAATAGTCGAAGTGGATCCTCCTTTTTCCGCTTCACCTTCGTGACAAATTTCGGCGGCCGGCTGTTTCACATGGATCCCTTGCCTCGCGGGATTTGCTTGTTTGTCGTTTCCTCCTCTATGGTCGCCTCTTCACCGTCGCCGGAAATGACTCTTTCCTCGACGCCTTCATCAAAGCCTTTACAAATCTCGTCTTCGAAATATCCCCTCATCCCTCGCTTCTTCCTCCTCATGCTTAACTTTTGTCAATGGTTCTGCGATCGTGCTCAGGTTGCTCGTAATAGTCGTCGGCCTCTTCCTCCATAGGTTTCGAAGCCTCTCGCTCTTGCTCCTCCAACTCTTTTGAAATCTGCATGGTGGTCTCCATGGCTGGGGGCCCTGTTGGCGGTTGTGAAAGCTGGGATGTTGCGAGTGCTTGGGCCAAGGCTGCTTGGAGAGCAGGATCCATTAAAAGTTGCGAGAGCTCCGGGGGAAGATTATGCAGGTGCCGTGTAATGGCCTCGGGCACGCTAGAAAGGGGAATAGGCGATGGTATCGTTGCCAGAGGTAGCGAGGTGATGGGGGACATGGCAGCAGCAGAGGAAGGGGAAGTGGTCATGCTGGAGGAGGAATCAATATTGATTACGGATCCGGCTGGAGGTGAAGAGGCGAGGTGAACGGAAATGTCCACCGCTTGTGGAGATGAAGCAATGGTGGCCTGAGAAGTGGGCAGCGTACCAGCCGGGGGAGGAAGGAGCAGAGGAGGTTGTGCCTCGGTTGTGATTAATGTCCTTTTGAGCTTCTTGGGAGATGAGCCTCCCGTATCCTTTGTTGCTTGTTCTTTGGGGCCCCCGGACTGCGCTGTTTCTGCTTCTTTCCTCTTTTGGGACCTGGTGATGGGGGGAGACTTGGAAGTCTCACCGGCTGATGGGGAGGCAGCAACATCTTCCGTGGCGCTTGGCCCACTTTTGAGTGCCTCGTATGTAAGGGTTACCCCTTGTTGCTTTAGTTGTTCCACTTGCCCATCAACCCACTCCTGGGTGCGAGTTATGATAGGCTTTGTGATAATATCCAGGTCTTCAATCTCCTGCTCGTCCCAGTCGATGGAGGGGATTGCCAGGTTGGCAACCGCAGGGTACCTCGGGTGCACCAGTGTGGATTCATCTTCCTCTAGCTGGTCTGGTACCGGAAACAGCTGTACTCTTCTCAAGAACTGCACCGTCATCTGCATATAATGTCTCTGGCGGACCTCCTTATCATCTTTAAAGTCTGCCCAGAAATCCTCAACATGGTACAGGTGGGTGTATGCCGGCCCTAGCGCCTTCCTGACGTGGCCGTGGGGATCCATTCGTGGGCGAGCCGTGTACCACTCAAAGTTATACTCCTTGAGTTCCTTTTCTGAGTTACCGGTGCATTGAGATGTTTGCAACCGATACTGGCCCTGGCCGAGGATCATGGGATAAGGGATCCCCGTTACATGCTTCTGGCCGAAGACCGCCTGAATATGTTGGAGCTGCCGGGAAAGCTCTAGGAGGATGATTCGGTCATTTGGGTACCTTGGCAGCTTGTTTGGTCGTTCTGTGAACCCTTGGGCGCGGATGTATGTGAATTTAGGGAACTGAATGTACAGGAAGGCATACTCCCTCAAGAGTGCCCTGGCGCTGTGAGATACCCTTCTCTCGAAGTCCCCGGCTATCAATCTGATAATATGGCCTATGAAGGCATCATTGATCCGGCGGTACTCCTTTTTAAAGTAGCGGTATTGTAGCTGAGGGTATTGGTCAAAAGGCTTGAGTCCTCGCTTATGCTCTCCATCCGGCGCCCTGAAGAGTCCACTATATTGCCTCTTATCCGCTAATGAGTACACCAGGTACGAGGTCACATAGAATTTGTTGCTCTTTTTGACATTCATAAACTGCTCGTGGAAGCAGTTGCTGATGATGCTTCCCCAATCAAATGAAATCTTGGTTTTAACGTCCTCATTCCCTCGGACGATCTGTTCAATATAATAAGCCATCCATTCCTGGAAGAAGGCGGCTGTCGGGAGGCCCATGACCCTGCTCAGCATGGTCACAAGGTCGTGATAGTCTTCATGAAAGTCGCTGCGGAAAAGCTCCTGAGGGACTTTTGCGGCGCTGCCCCGTTTCTCCTTGAGCCAGTAGACGTTGATTGACTTCTTGTAGCCCAACGGATTGGCGTCCCATGCTGCCTGGCACTGCTCCATCGTAGGGATCTGCATGTGTGGGAATGTGGGAATGTGGAAGGTTCTTGCAATTCCCCCTGGAGACATGTCTGCGAGGATATTCCCCTCTTTGTCTACTATGGTTCTGGTGTCTGTTTGGTAGGCTTCTCGGCAAGCCATTACCAACTCTGGTGCTATTAGAGACGGAGGAAAGCCAGCAGCCTTTGCGATTCCACTTTGGCGTATCATCCGGGCATTCTTAGTCTTAGGGTCGACCTTGACCCTCTGGGTGAACTCATCTATGTCCACCTGGCCTATGTTGGTGTCTGAGATCTCTTTCCAGTCAGTTGAGACTTTTGACTGGAGCGGTTCACCCTGGAATTGGAATTTCATTTGGTCTTTGTCTTCTTTCCCACGGATGGCCCTTCCAGGTTTCTTACCCTTGTCCTTTTCGATAGAGGCCCCTGAAGTTCCTGCGGCCGATTCCATATATCCTGCAGGCAAAGGGCGAAGTCAGCATCACAGAACACCAAAAAATGTTAACGTTAGTCCGTATCGAGTATATTATCTAAACAATCATATAAATACATCATAAATTTAACCCTTAAGTGATATCTGTATCATATCAGAGCATTTAACTAATCCGGGCCCGGAGGGCCGGACTTCCCTGGCAGGAATGCTGTCAGGAAGGGAAAACATGAATGGAAGCTCCTGGAGACATCCGCTGGCCACATGTTCATGTTCCAAGGGGTGCATGATGAAGAATGGCTCAATTTAGGACGTGGGTCGAAGTTATATTTTCAATTTGGATTGATCTGGATCGATTTGAAGGGCTTTGGAGGTTTCAGGCCGGAAGGTAGCTGGGCAAAGGCAGCAGGCGGCAGCGGACACCGGACGGAAGTTCGGAGGCAGAAGTCCGGAGTTCGGAGCCCGGGAGGCAAAAAGGATGGCCGCATTACGTTTAACCTACCAGTTTTATACCGGACGGCACTGTGGTCACCGGGACCCGAAGGCGGGGAGGATGCTCGCCGATGGCCGCCGTGCAAGTTTTGATCGTTTCGAATGGCGGCGGTGAAGAGGGAGCCAGGATCCGGAGGACGGGCCGACGTGCCCCGACGGCAGCCGTCTGAGGTTTGAAGTTGCGATAACGGCGGCAGCGAAAGGGACGACGGGGCCCGGGGGCGGGAAGGCAGGTCAGGACGGCCGCGCTTAGGATTTCAACGGTGATCTGAGCAGCGGCGGCGTCCAGGAGACCGGAACCCAGAAGGCGGAAGGATCCGCGAAGGTGGCCATCGCGAGGAAAATGGGACTAGGGTGACGGCGGCGGCCAAAGCCAGATCGGAGCCCGAAGGCCGGGAGGCCGGCAGGGTTCCGCCGGGAGCAACGGCGGAACCGTCACGGAGTTCCGGGGTCAGAACTCCGGACGGCCGGGCCCGAAGGGTCCGAGGGACAAGAAAACCCGAGAGCTGAAAAACCCTCCCTTTAAAAACGGCGGACAGTTTGGGGGTGGCAGCCCGGGATGGGAAACCCAGAGGCCCGGGTCCGGAAGGGCCGACCTCCGCCGGACGGGTTCGAGGCCAAGATCCAGACGGCGATAGAGGGTCCCGGGTCCGGAGGCGATCTTCGCCCTGTGCTAAGAACACCGGCGACACGGGTAAGTTCCGGGAGGCGAAAAAAGGCGATTCCGACGGGCCGCGGAAAATTCAAGGACATGGGTTTGGGCCGCAACGGAGAGGGTGTTCGTTCTATGCAATTTAAATTTCTTATTCAATTTGCTTAAACCCTCAAAATGATCAAAATAACGGGAGAGCGAACGAGGATGGCCTACCTCCAACTCGCTGAGCGGGACGATGATCGGATGCACTGGCAGAGTTGTCGAAACGACGCCGGGGTCTACGATCGCGATGGTGAAGTTTGCAGTGGGCTCCAATTCGGCTGCCGCTCCAATTCGTTCAATTCGCAAAGTTAAAAGACTTCAGCGGACCCCGGTTTATATACCACACTGCTCATTAATGGCGCATTGAATGCCTCGTACGATCCCGCGAGAAGTTGGTGAGATTCAAATTTTGAGTCGGCGGCGGCAACGAGGGTCTCGGGATCCGGCGGGCGGGTGGCTGCGGCACAACGGCTGCCGTATAAATTTAGCGACGTCGGACAGTGGCGGCGATGGAGAGACCGGGTCCCGTATGGCGGGATGCAGCGAAAAGTTTGCCGCCGTGGCATTTTGCACTTTGAACGAACGGCGGCGGCGACAGGGATCACGGGGCCCAGAAGGCGGGACGACGCGCCCCGACGGCCGCCGCGTGAAATCCTGGGGACTTCAGACGGCGGCGGCAATTACGGGAAGGAAGTCTGAAGGTGGACTTCCAGCTCCCGGGGCCCGAAGGGACAGATGCCTGCCGGGAAATCCCGAAGAACGACGAATTGGCAAACAGCTAGGCGGGCTCCGGGGGGCGGAAAGACACCCGGGAAACGCCGCCAGGGCGGCAAATGCAGCAGGGAAACCCGAAAGGGGAACCCCGGAGGACCGGGCTCGAAGGCGCCCAGGGCCACCCCAGAGCCCGAAAGGCCCAAGGCACCCACAAGCCCCCGGAGGGCAGAAAAACAAAAGGGAAACCACGGCCGATGTTAGAACGAAACCTTTTAGGGAAAGATCGGCCAGACAGGACGTCAAAAAAGAGGGGCACGCAAAATGAGGTAGCCCCAAAAGACCTGACATGGCAAAAGAAAAGAGGATCCCCGTTCCGAACGGGGCGTGTGTGCTGAGGGCACAACAATGATGTGTAGAAATTCCTTCAAAGTGGGGGGCATATATTACCATAATTCATTTGCATTCTTTGTTCCTAGTGTAGCCTTGTCATTTATATGATGTGTTTGTCACTTTCTAGATGACATTGGGTGTGATTTCCTTCATAAGTTTGATCTATCTTAACATATTACATTCCTTTTGGTGCCCTGATGTGACACACTGCATCCCCTAGGTTGTGAATATACTATTCTTTGATTGGTCCTCTCTTGGAGACATTAGACACAATGTTCCCTAGGTGACTGACCTTCGATGAACTAAACAAGACTTCTTTGTGTCATTTTTCTCATTCTATGTATTAGGTGAATGATGACAGTTCTGAGCTCTTTCATAAAAAATGCAACAATGAACATATTGACCCCAAATCCATAGATCCCTTATGTGCTTGGTGTGTTTTCTTTTCTGGGGGGAAACTCCCCTTTCTTTTATTTTTTATTTTCCTTGACATGACATATGACTTGGGATAGGTCTTTGCAGGTTGGTTCTCATGTCTTGTTGCATATTTTTTCCTTTGCTACTTGAAAGTAATTGCTCACATAATGATGTGTAGCAATTCCTCCAAAGTGGGGGGCATATATTACCATAATTCATTTTCATTCTTGGTTCCTAGTGTAGCCTTGTCATTTATATCATGGGTTTGTCACTTTGTGGATGACATTGGGTGTGATGTCCTTCATAAGTGTGATCTATTTCAACATATTAAATTCCTTTTGGTGGTTTGATGTGATGCACTGCATCCCCTAAGGTGTGAATATGCTATTATTTGATTGGTCCTCTCTTGGAGACATTATACATAATGTTCCCTAAGTGACTAACCTTGCATAAACTAAAAAAGACTCCTTTGAACATATTTTCACATTTTACATTACATTTTTTCATTTTTTATATTTTTACATTTTGCATTTCTTTTTTCCACCTTGCATAACGCAACTTGCATGACTATGGTACCTTTTATTTTTCTTCATGATTATTTCTCCTTTTGGTGCCTTGTTAAATTTATCAAGTGGTATAAATTTAACATGGTTGAGTAGGAAGTCCACCTAGCAGCATGTTACTTTTCCCCATAGCCAACTTTGTGTTTGTGAGTGCATACCAACTAGCGTATGTATCTTACCATTTTGGGCTTTCTCACCCCATGAACAACCAAATGTTCCATGGCCCCAGAGTGAGTATATAGTTGAGCCTTCTCACCACATGGACAACCTAAAGTTCCATGGCCGTAGAGTGAGTATACAGTTGGGAATTCTCACCACATGGATAGCCTGAAGTTATGTGGCCCCAGAGTGAGTATGCATTCCCTTTTTCAATCAATCAGCCTAGATCTCTTTTCACAACTAGTTGGATAGACGATCGAAGCTTCATCCAAATCTTTTCAACACTTGTGTGTTCCTCTATTCTTATGCTTAATTTTCCATGGGATCTTCATCATGTGCTCTTCATCATCCCTCTTGATCATTGTTATTCCATCTCGCTAACATAAGTACATTTGAAACCTCCGCTTAGTATTTTTGAATGTTATCCTGACAAATAACATTAAATACAACATTTTTCCTGACAATTTTTTTAGGCCCTAAGTGGGGCCCATTCGCCATGGGTGGTGAATGTATCCCCCTTGGCCCCAAATTCAAAATATTTTAAATTTCCTTTCGAGATTTTATACAAAATCACTTGATGTCAGCCTGTGATGAGGTATGAATGGATACTAAGGCATAAGAATTGTATAAAATAAGTGATTTTCACCTAATTTTAACCCCCATTCATCAAGTTCACCAATCCACCTATTCACTCAAGCATTCAATCATTTTACGTCATCTTTTCAAGTACTATTCAAGCATTTTGAAGTACCCATTGACATTACTTCATACTTGCATCATCAAGGGTTAGGTAAGTTGATAGCAATTGCATGTTATTAGTTTATCTTTCTCTTTCATTTCTTTATCTTTTTGAGGGTTTAATTACCAAAAGTGGGGTTTGACCAAGGAAAACCCCTATTCACTAACCCTCAATTATTTTTTCCCTATTGCATTTTTGTTTGTAGATCTTTGTGTGTAGATTTGAAATTTTTTTAGGTGTTGAAGATTGATTTCAAATTCAACTAGGTGCTTCAAGTCAACTTAAGTCAATTTCAAGCTTGGAGAGAGTTATTTGTCTATTTTCTGTAGAATTGACTTCGACAACCCGACAAATAAACATTTCCAGATCTGGTGTTGAAGAGTTCTCTTGATTTTTTAGAAATTTTGGAGAGGAGTGATTCACCACTTTTGGCAAATGAGTCCCACCTTAGGACTAAAAAATATGAATTTTGTTAGATTCTAGATCCTGATAGACAGAAACTAGCTCGTAACACTTTTTCACCAGGAGGAGGACTGATTCGCCACCTTAGGTGAATGATTCCTACTATGAGAAATTAGTGAATTCAGATAGTATCCAAGAAATTATAGAATCATCACATTTTTTACATGCGAACTCTAATTTGAACCCTCTTTCTGTTTTGCACATTTCATTCATTTTCTTCATTGTTTGCATATCACAATGTGTTTTCAAATATAGCTTTTATTTCACTTTGCATTCATTTTCATTCATTTAGATTAGTCAATTGCATCTAGTTAACTTAATTTACCCTAAAGGTTTTTTTGGTCATTTCCTCTTTTGAGTTTGCATTAAAGTCTTTGGTGTTGGCTATCTCTGCACTCAGAAAATACAGACTTCCAAGAGGAAATGACCAAAAAAACCTCAATACGGACTTCCACACCACCTAAGAAGATTTCTAATAAAGTCTTTTGTCTGAGCTGACCTTTTCTCCTTTTTCTCTATTAGTAGAAGAGACGAGAGTCTTCAAGTCGGCACCTTGCAGTAATGGGAGCAATCAATTGTGTTAGACAACTATTCTTGAGATCTAATAATTTTTGGGTCTTATCTTTGTTTAAATATTTGGAGGATTTTAATGTAGTATTAATGTAGTAGTTAAGGAATGAATGCAGAGATTTTTTGTGGCCTAACTAAGATTTTGGATTGGATCGTATGCTATTAGTTGTCAACACCTGGCAGTCATTACTTTTGGATTGAGATGATGCTTCCTTCTTTGCAACAACTATAAGAGTGGGGAATTTTGATTTTTTTAGTAGTGGATAATTGATTCGCAGAAGAGAAATTTTCTAATAGGGAGTTGTGTTTCTCTGAAAAGAGAAATTACTCTTCCCTTTAAATTTTCTTAAGGTTTATGAACTATATTTTAGAAAGCATGTTATAGAACTACTTTATTCTGGAAAATTATATCTCTTAAGTTTTAAACTATTGTCAGATTTGTATCTGACCTTTTTTTCAAAGTTCAGGTTTAGTTAAAGGCACAAACTATTAAGGGAAATTTTGAGACTGTGCATCTATGGCCTCTTTCAAGTATTCTTCCTTTTTTTTCATCAGGAATGAAACACTGTGTCTTGCAAGTTGTATTCTAATAGTTTAAATAGCGGATTTCTATTCTTTATGCTTGTACTGAAAAGTAGCATTTTGAAGAAATTAGACTATCATTGAACTTTTTTGTTATCCTTAAAATCATTATTTTTTTGTGCTATGTTGTATTGGGAGATAGAGTTCCTATAATTTTTTGAAAATATTATTCTTTTTCCCAAAGGAATTTTTTATGTTTGATCAAACCTTAATGAACACTACCTATGGAAAGATTTGAAAGTTTGCACTATGTTTGAAGTTTCCTTTGTTGTTTTTTCTATTTCCAATAATGAAGGATGGTGGAATGTTGTGTCTTCTATATCAATCACAGGAATTTTTTTCAGTTTGAAATGTTGTAAAAGCTTTGGTGTATCACCTTTCATGTTTTACATTTTACATTTTCTTCTTTCTCCCTTATCTCAAAACCCAAAAGAAAATTTGGATTTCTATAAAAACCCCAAAGGTATTCAGTGAGATGCAATCTATCCCCCACTCATTAATTTTCCCATAAGATTGTCAGAGAGGTACAAGCTTTGATGATCAATAGTTCTTTTTCTGGCACACTTGGTGGGACTTGAATATTTTTCAATTAGCCTGATTAGAAGTCAAAAATATTTCTTACATTAGGCTAAAGAAGGAAAACTAAATTCCATGACCAGAATCTAAATGAGAGCATCCGCAAGAGGTCATTTCCTATATTCCCAGCTACCTACCTCAAATCGTAGAAGGAGAAGAGCTATAGTTTTTATACCACCTGTAAGGAGTAATATAAGAAGAAGTCGAAGCCCCTTATCAAGAGCCTTATCTACTCTACTCAGAGGTTTAAATTTATAGATAAGATTTCCCATGTGCCCAATTCATAAGAATCCTTTCCTCATGGCTCAAATACCACCTTCTGCCCCTAGGAACTTTGTAACGTGAGACAATGGTAGTTTGTTACAACCACTTGTGCCCCAAATTTATGGCTCATTATAATGGCTAACACCCTTAAGGCTATCCCATGATTCTCTGGGGAGAATTCCAAAACCCCTTCTAAACACCTCCAAGATATAGCAGAAGTATGTAGGGTACACAACATAATGGAGGAGAATATTGCTCTGAGGTTGTTAGCTACCTCTTTCAAAGGGAAAGCTCAAGATTGGTATCGATCTGTAGGCTCAGGTTTTATTATTTCTTGGGACCAACTCGGGAAGCACCTATTCAAATGATTCTCTAAAAAGGGAGACCATTCTTCTCTACTACAACAACTTATCACCATTAAGAGAGCCCCCAAGGAAGCCATGAATGATTTCAACACCAAGTTCCATAGAACCTAGCAAAGGATTTGTCTGACTGCTCGACCTCAAGCTGTGATAGCATTCATGTTCTGCCTAAAGGCCATCAATCTAGATATTGCACTTATGATAACCTCAATTGGAGGAACTACCCTGCCTGACGCATATGAGTTGGTAGTGCACACAGAGAACAAACTAATCAATGCTAGGAAACTTTCGCCTCAGCCACCAATGCCATTATTTATGGAAATATCTGATGACCATCAAGAGGAAACCAATCCAAGTATCCCTATTGTGCAATTAAAGTTTGTTTCCCCGCAGCCTAAAAATGAATAGCCTACCACCCTAGCCAAGCCATCGGGTTTTTCATTAATGACAACAAGTGACACCTACGAGAATAACCACTTAGGTCTATGGCGAAGGAAATCCCCCTTACCAAAAAAAATTGTATCATGGATCTTATAGAGGAGGAGATCAACAAAAATTGTCGATGAACTAGATAGTCTCAATTCCTATGTCGTTACAAGCTATCAAGGGCAGTTCAAACAAAGAGATTGTACCAGACCAAAATAATCTAGCAGACGATGATAATGTTTGGTGCTTCCCATGCAATGATATTCATATGCCCTGAGATTTTCCAAGGGGAAACATGCAATGAAATATTGTTAGGAAAAGAAGCAAGGGTATGTTCCTGAACATGGGCGAATATGACTCACCTGAAATGGAAAATGCTCGCCTTAGGGCATAGATGCAAGGGATGTCCCTCGAAAAAGAGTTGGACATTATGCTCGACCAAGCTCTTTTCTCATGGCTAGAAGAAGATGAAGTGATATTTTTAAATGAATCCTTGATGACTGGAATTCTACAAGTGTAGTCAGATTACAATACAAGGTCAAAAAGGAGGCTTATAGGGGAGTACATGCAACGGGGTCTGCCATGACCACAAACACATCAACCTTATTCCTTGAAGAAGCAAGTCCCACCACCTATTGTCTAGTCCATTCCATAGTCCCCTAACCAACTTCTTAAAGTGTTGAAGGAAAATAGAGTGCAGGACTCGTCTTCGACAAAAAATTTTCCCCTGAAAACAAAAGAGATACCATTGTTTAAGCCAAAAACCTAAAATATTGGGGCACTTAATGTGGTGGAACAGTTAAGAAGGGCACCTACTATCATTTCATTATGGGACATTATATCAATTCCTAAACAATAGTCTCTTCTTTAGGAAGAATTGAAGTTGGAAGGGCAAGGCGTATGAAAAAATGAGACTTAGTTAAACAAACAAGGCATAAATGACATATCCACTTTTTCTTATCAAGCCCCAAAATCAATGACTTATGCGAATAGCATTGATAATGTTGAAGAAAAAGAGGTAAGAATAAAAAATACCACACTTTTATTTTTAATGCTTATAATAGGAGATAAATTGTTGCATAATAAGGGTATGTGCAAGATCATGATGGGCCAAAAAGTGGCAATATCATGGTTATGTGGCCGATGACTATTTTTTTACCCAAAATTGATGAAACGAAAAGGGTTTTTAAAGGAGATTCTCAAATTTCCACCAATATAAATTATACTTTACTTTCAATCTACTAAGTAATTATTATTCATTTTCTATTCAAATTATGACTAAAGTCTTGATTGATAGGCTAATTGAAAAACATCTATAGCTTTCAAATGGTATCACATCTTTTGAATCCAAAACATGCATCACATTCTATGCTTCGTATATTATAGGATTAAAAAAATAAAAATTGAATTTCATGAAGTTTTGGCCAAGTTAAGGTGGTCAGATAGAGGAGTTTTTTATATTTTTAAAAAAGTTGTAATAAAAAGTTCATAATTAATTATTTACTTGCAAAATAATTACAAAAATATATGCATCACATCGGGGCATGATTCCTCTACTTATATCTAAAATATTATAAAAAATATTATCATTTTATTATGGTCAGGGTGGTTAGAAAGAAACCTACTCTCTTTTTCCCTGAAATTTAAGTACCATTGCATTGAAATTTTAAATTTTCACCAAATAGATTTTTTTTTAAAAAAACCTAGTATTTTAGAAACTACATTAAATTTGGTACAAATTATATTATTATATATTTTTCAAATAATATAGATAATTTATTCAACTTTTTATGTCAAGTTTCCAAAATTTGTTTTTTTAAAATTTTTTGCCACTTAAGGGCCTATTTTTAACATGATGATCCAACACATGCCCATAATATGATCAATTTGGGAGCCAACATTACTGTCATGCCAAAGCAAGTAGCAGAGGCCCTTAAACTCTAGTATGAACCCCTTAAAAAGGATATTATGCAACTTGATGGAAAGAAAGTCCCTACCGTTGGTTGTATAATGGATTTGTGCCTGACCCTCTTCTCTTTTCCAAGTTAGACAGTCACTCAGGAAAAGTAATAATTGACATTCCATCAGTTTTCAAAATGTGCTTATCAAGAGGTTCTATATAGCCAAACTTGATGGATACCTGGCACTTGACTGGTCCCACTTAATACTGCACACCAAACATGGAGCGAAGATGAATATTTTGTCTAAAGCTTTGCATCCCGAACACATTATGGATGATGCAAATCTGTGTTTCAGACTTGATGATATCCTAGGTCCCTATCAGGATAAATACTATATGAGAATTCCCATAAAAGAAGAAGACACAGGGTAACAAATTGTAGAGGGAGAAACTTTGTTGAACCATTCCACCAATTTTGATTCATTTAGAAAATTCCATGCAATAGGGCTAAGCGCTTATGTGATTTCTGATGAAAATCAAGCCTATCTTAAAATAATGAAGAATCTGAAAGAGCTCAGTGATTTTCCTTATAATCATGTATGGACCATACCCCATGATGGTGTTGGGTGTAAAGACGACCCAAGAATAGGTACCTATTTGGTTTTTTCGATGAGACCAAGATTTCTAGGGGCTTATTATTTTCTTTCCCCATGCTCTACTGTTAAATTTTAATGTAAACTATCAATCCTTGGATTCGATCTAGTGGAAAAAATAGGTGCAGGTCTAAAGTGAGCTATTTTAAGTTCAAATTTCATAGAAATTGAGATCTTCAGGAAAGTGACCACAATGAATGCAAGTCTAAAATGCTAGGAACAAGATATAAGGGACCTCACCAAAATATTTGATGTTTTCAGTATGCGAGGAAATCCTTGGTTGAAAAATAACACCATCTGTGAAATTTTTTTTGTTGGAATGTGTTCGAAACACATATCAGACCAAATAGAGGAAAATTTTCCCACAAATTTGAAGGATTGTAGTAAGCCTAGGGTTGAGAAGGATAAAAATTTTGTAGATGGTATATGGACCTCTAATAGAAGAAAAAAAAAGGGGAAAATTTGCTATAGATGCAATCATAAAGGGTATGACCTGGGTATAATTCTGTTAATGAATACCTTCAGCAAATAGTTTAGGAAAGACAAGAAATGAAGAAAAAGGATAGATTGCTCAAGAAAAAACTTCTTGGCAAGATAGGTCTCCATCAAACAAGGAAGGATTTTTCTCGACATTGAAGGATTTTGCGGTAGTCCTCCCAACTTTCAACTAAGGCATAAATCTCATTGGAATTTTTTATGAAGGGATACGACTAGCTAAGGGCAACATTTATTACCAGTTGGGAAGCATCCATAACTATAAGAATGGAATATTTTTGGACAATTTCATGCCTAGAATTAAATATAAAATTTTGGGGTAAGTCTAGCTCTACTCACAAATTCATACCAGATTTTGCGAACTTTTCAACCTCACATGTCCTAATGATAATGAAGAAGGTGCCTTTTTGACAATTTCTCAAAGACATAGTGGTCATCAATTGGTTGGAAAGAGGAAAAGAAAAAATTCACAATTTTGTGATGAAAATAAGAGCCATAATAGGTCTTTCTGAGCATGTCATACCTCTTAGTATCCATGAACCAAATGAATCACAAAGATCAAGTCTTGTTATCCAATATAAGATTTTTTTTCAACAAAAATTGCCATATTGTGAGGTAGTTAAAAGTGGTTCAACTAAATTAACTTTTAGAAGCCTAATTGTGGAAACTCAAAATGTTGGTTTGGCCCCTCAAAAGGACGGGCATAACAATAGAAATTTTTCCTATTAGTAGAGAAAATTTCCCTCAAATTGACCCCAAAGTTTTCCGAGTACGAATTAATGTATGAAAATCCTACAAAAATATTGAGGCATAAAATTTACAAGGAAAAATCCCATGAAGTCACATCTTTTTATCATCAAGAAAAATATTTGATTCTTACCCAAATAGGGTTTCAATACAAGAGTATCATAGAAATGTTGAAGAGCTAGGATGACCGATTAATTTTGAAGTGCTATTGAAGAGACTTTTAAAGAAACAACATATACAAAAGAAGAAATAGTATAGGTTCAAAGAAATGTTTTTAGGTTTACCAGTGAATGGTATTTATTTGAGAACTTTCTATAAAAACACACAATGCTTTTAAGTTTTAGCAACTTTGTACTATATGTAAGAACTTTGTAATTATTTTAAGTTTTTTAGAATAATGCCTAGAATAACACAAGAAGGAAATAAGAGCTATACTATATTAAGTTTATTGAAATTTTTTACAATATATTGTTTAGATAAAGGCTCAAAAATGTCATCCAAGGCCCTCTTAGCAAAAAAGATGTCAAAAGTGGAGGCAACAAAAGTTGTAGTCATATTTTTCTTCTTTTTTTCCTCCAATGGAAAAAGAAAAAGAGATTCATACGTATTTTATGATTCTCCTTTCTTTTTATTCTTCTTCTTCTTCATTCGATAGGCAGGTTACAGGTAGGGGAAAAAATATCACACACATGGGCTACGCAGAATAGAGCTGGGATCTATCCACTGCGAAGCTGCACCAGGTAACTAAAGTGGTTTTTTAGGAAATCCCTGGAACCTCCTCCACACCATACTCCCAGAGAAGGAAAGTGGCCCTGGATGGGAAGAGAAACTTGTAATTCCATGCCCATAATGCAAAATTCAGTCAAGAAGGGAAACCAGGGCATGTCCACACCAAAATCCACATGCCTTCAAAGGTTCATGGTGCTCATAATGCCAACACCTAGGATGGCCACATGCACTATCTCACCGAGCCCTTCCATCAGAGAAGTGTCAAACATCTTCTAGCATAGCACAATTATCATGGGTTTGGATACACCCAAGTCTAATAGAGAGGCCATGAAGCATGAAAGCACATTACAGTTGCTCCGCAGTTGGTTCTCATTGGTAAGTCCATGCCAACGACCCACTTGGAACAAATTCATTCTTAAGTGGTCACAATCCTTCACCAAAATGAAAATGGTATTTTTATTTCACAGTCAAAATATGCAAATGACATTTTGAAAAGGTTTAATATGATGAAGTGCAAACCAGCACCGACACCTACAGTGACAGTCGAAACTAAGCAAAGATGATAGAGGGTCTAATGTTGATCCAACTTTGTTTAAGAGGCTTGTTGGAAGTCTCATGTATCTCACAGCCACAAGGCCAGACATTATGTATGGAGTAAGTTTGATTTCAAGGTTTATGGAAACACCAAAAGACACCCATTGGAAAGCAGGGAAAAGAATTTTAAGGTATGTAAGTGGAACAAGAAATTTTGGCATCAAGTATTCAAGTTCAGATGAGTTCAAACTCATAGGATACACAGACAGTGACTGTGCTGGTAGCATTGATGACATAAAAAGTACGTCTGGTTATGTATTTAATTTTGGGACTGGAGTTGTCTCATGGTCTTCAAAGAAACAGCCAATAGTTTGTCTTTCATCAGCCGAAGCAGAGTATGTGGCAGCCACAAGTGCAGCATGTCAAGCAGTTTGGATGAGAAGAATTTTGAAAGAATTGCAAAATGAACAATTGGAGGCAACAAAAATTTACTGTGATAACAATTCAGCCATAGCTCTTTAGAAGAATCCAGTCTTTCATAAAAGAAGCAAGCATATTGATACTAGGTATCATTTTATCAGAGAATTAATTAATAATGGTGATATATTTTTAGAATTTTGCAGATCAGAAGAGCAAAGTGCAGATATTTTTACAAAGCCGCTGGGAAGAGATAATTTTATTTTTCAAAGGAACAAATTGGGCATGGTGGACAGTGCAGTTATGCTTAAGGGGGAGTGTTGGAATATTAACCCTAACTGCCGCCGTCCCCGCCAACCACTGCCCGCTATATCGCAATCAATAAATTAGCCATTGCGATACCGCGGGAGACTTCCGTAGCTTTTTGTTTTATCTCAACCGCCTGACGTCACTCCAGCCAATGCCCGCTATATCGCAATCAATAAAATATTCATCGCGATATCATGAGAGACTCAGTAAAAGCTTGTTTTATTTTTAACCGCCGCAGTTTACCGGGTCGTCAACTAACCGCTGCCCGCAATATCGCAATCAAGATTTTAACCATTGCGATACCGCGGGGAACTATGGAGAAAGCCGCCACCGCCAAGGATTAATATTTAAGTTTTATTATTATGAAAAGGACATTGTATTAAATGCATTTTGACGGGGGAAAAGTTAGTTAGGTGATTTTGAATTTAAATGTTATTTCGGGCTTTCTCATCCGTGAAATTCCTCATGTGATTTTTACCTATATGTATAGGTATATGTAATTTATTTTTAAAAAAAAAAAGAACAGAGGAATGTGAATGTGAGCAAATAGAAAATTACGAGCAGCAGCGCCTCGTGGTGTTGAGAAAATAATATTTTTATGTTTTAAATTTTATGTTTTAGCGTCGTGGAACTTCCTCCCTCCGCCGGCCTTCACTGTGGTGGTGGATGGAAGACCTGTATGAGCCAAGGTTACAAAATATCATTTACAGAGGCTTGGTGTGCAAGTTTGGGATTGTGCCACACATACAATGATATTTATAACTGAATAACTGACATCAACAATGTATGTAAACTCTTTTACAGCAATAGTAATTACTCTTTAGCTCCAATGGAGATCTACTTATAGAAGGGGATAGAATATTTTCAAAGAATATGCCCTTTCCCAAACCTACAGAACAACTGAAGACGTGGGAGAGAAGAATATTAAAAGGAATATTCTTACTTAATAAAACCTTTGTAACTTAAGGAAATCATTGCAGATTTATGGGTGTAAATCCATCATGTAGGAAGCTTTAGATAACTACCATCGCAACTGCCCAACTATTTAAATAGACTAGTAGAAACTCCTGGACAACGAAATTTTGATAACTTATACTAGGGCAGATC
The DNA here is from genome assembly GCA_007258455.2 of Sequoia sempervirens. Lineage (NCBI taxonomy): Eukaryota > Viridiplantae > Streptophyta > Pinopsida > Cupressales > Cupressaceae > Sequoia > Sequoia sempervirens. The sequence goes on along the minus strand of VDFB02353493.1, from coordinate 179,155,593 downwards.
ACAGATTGTTGCAAAGAGACACGTATATTTATAAACTAAGGAAAGCACATAGGATTGCATTCCAATTTTATTATGTGGAGCTGATTCATCCATAGGGTAGCTCATAGCATTGATTGACCTGTTGGCAACTATTTGATGTTTGTTATTACTAAGCACCAACAAGCTCTTTTCTTACCATGTCATTGCTTAACAACTGCCGAATAAACTTTGTTTGATTTAGGACACTTTGATAGCTTTTCCTTAAGAGTTGCAGACATTCAACTTGCTAATTTAGACAATTATGAATGGTCAATTGGTCTCCGTTGGGCATTGGACATCGTAGACTAGTAGATTTATGCATTTTTGTTCAGCTGCTTACTCATTAAATTTTCCTTAAAATATATTTATGAGTTCATGTAAAGTGTCATTAATGATAGCAGGGTTCCATATATGGAGGTGCCTTAGGATTGCATATTTTGTAGATATTGGAGTGGTGTCCTATGTATGACTACCAACTGTATGTTTTATCCCTGCTTCAAAGAAACTGGCTAACTGTAAAATATTCATAGATCCTGCCAGATGGCCATTTCCCATCTTCTATTTCTATGAATGATGGGAACAATAGCGATACTAGGTCTGCTGGAAATGCTTAAAGTTTTATATAGTGTCTCACAAATAACGAGAGTTTTGAAAATTTCAGAGGTAATCAAATAGAATTCATCAACTCCTGGGAGGTTTAAAATGTCATATATGTTAAATATTTGTTATTATTTTAACTACAGTTGGTTTCAATGATATTTGCAATAACAGGACCAATAACGTTTAGCTAATTATATAATACTAATGGTGTATTCGTTGCAGCTCCCCAGGCTACAAGTGCTAGTTGAATATTCATGTTCTTGTATGTTCTATTTTACATTATTATCTATTGAGAAGTTTAGTGTTATTGAAGGTTCTTGATGGAACATTATAAAAGATATTGGAAAGTGATGTTGCAAGTTCTGATTTTGTGATTTTGTGTAGTTTATGTAACTTGGAATGTGGTACAACTTTAAAATCAGACATCCAGGCTCTAATTCTATTAAAAAATGTTGTAGAGGGAAACCCAATCATACAATTAGTGTGTTTGGGATCCTGGAAATTTTCAATTGATACATGTGATTTCATTTCAACAAGACAATTTGTCTACAAGATCAGGTGTGAGAGAAACACAAGAAAATGAGAATCAAAGCCTTACATTATAAAAGCCAAGATATAGGGGTTGCTTGCATCATTCCATCTAAAGTTAGGTAGAGAATGCATTCCATGGGAGCATACCCAAGAGCATTAGAAATTTAAGTAAGCTCAACAAACCTGACTTATCAGGAAAAATTATCTTTAAATCATTGCCACATTCGTTAGGGAAACTCAAGAATTTGTTGGTTTTGTACTTGTAAAATAATAGGATAAGTGGGTCTTTACCCCATTCCTTGAATAGCTAGAAAAATTTAGTATATTAGATTTATCTTATAACATATTGAGTGGCCTAAGTCCTTCGCTTGGTAAATTGAGGAAGCTAAAGATCCAGTGCTTTTAACAACTAGAAAAATTTAGTACATTAGATTTATCTTATAACATGTTGAGTGGCATGATTCATCCACTAGGTAGATTGAGAAAGCTTAATAGCTCTAATTTGAGCTATAACAGACTTGAAGGTGTTGTTCGATCATACCTACCCATATCTCTATCACATATGTAATTAAGATTCATTTTTTCATTTGAAAGATGTATTCATATATTCAAGTATAGGTTGAGAGATCTTGATAACGTCGTTTTGAACTATAAGATGCTTTTGGATGCTATTCCACTATACCTCATTCCTAGAACAACTTGGAAAAGTGGAGTAAAATGGATTTATCTTATAATCTATTGAGTGGCATAATTCCTCCACTAGGCAGGTTAAGGATAGTTCTAACTTGAGCTATAGGGGTCTTTTGTGTGTTATTCCATCATACTTTCTTGTATCTCTATCACATATGTTTTTACTTGAAGAAAGAAAAAATCATTCAGAAGTTGTATTCAAGTGTAGGTTGAGTGGCATAATTCCTCAACTAGGTAGGTTAAGAAAGCTCAATAATTTTGACTTGAAGTTACAAGGGGATTTTGTGTGTTATTCCATCATACTTTCTTGTATCTCTATCACATATGTTTTTACTTCAAGAACAAATTTTTCATTCAGAAGTTGTATTCAAGTGTAGGTTGAGTGGCATAATTCCTCCACTAGGTAGGTTAAGAAAGCTTGATAGTTCTAACTTGAGCTATAAGGGGATTTTGTGTTTTATTCCATCATACTTTCTTGTATCTCTATCACATATGTTTTTACTTGAAGAAAAAAAAAAAAATTTCGGAAGTTGTATTCAAGAGTAGGTTGAGTGGCATAATTCCTCCACTAGGTAGGTTAAGAAAGCTCGATAGTTCTGACTTGAGATATAAGGGGCTTTTGTGTGTTATTCCATCATACTTTCTTGTATCTCTATCACATATGTTTTTACTTGAAGTACAAATTTTCCATTTGGAAGTTGTATTCAAGTGTAGTTTGTGAAAGCTTTATATCTTTAATTTGAGATATAATAGGCTTGTAGGAGTTATTCCATCAAATCTATTGTATCTCTCACTGATGTATATCCTTTTAAGATATGTATTCAAGTTTGAGAGACTTCCAAATTATGCTGTGTTGGATATTACCTACAATAGATTGAGTGGTTCCTATGTCCCTATTATTTGGAAGCTCACTTCAAGCATCAACAAACTTCTTAATTTGGCTATATTGGATATTAGCTACAATAGATTGGGTTGTACCATTGAAGGGTATTAGAATTCTTATATGTTCAAAATTTTGGTATTTTGAATTGACAACAATGGATAAGTGGATTAATGATTTTTTTTGAATTTATGACCATAAAAAAACATTTTTAAGGCACTAAGGGAAATAATTTCAATATGTATCTATTTACACTAAAATTTGATAAATAGCTAATTTAGATATTTTAAATTTAGTGAACAATTCAATTATTATTATTTGAAAATCATAAGTACAAAAAACATTAACTACAATAAGGGAAATAAGTTTCATCTTAATCAAAATTTATTTAAAAAAATTGACCTGAAGGATGTTTTTGAATTCATGACCATAAAGCAATGGGCAAGAGTAGGTGCAACAAGGGCGGTTTGAAATCTACAAAAGAGGGAGAGGAGGAATCTAAATTAGAGGATGATGATGGCGGGGGGAAGCAACTATTTGGGAACATCGGCTATAGTGGAAGGCCTATGTGAAGGTTTGTGCTCCTTTGGATTGTTGTGTGGGAGTCATCTATTTCAGAGCTGAGAAGGGAAAGCAGCAGATCTAGTGGGTGCAGTGTTGAGAGGGCCTTGAGAGAGGTTGGGGGTTTCTCTGAGGCGGAAGATGCAGTGGTTGGTGAGATCTTTGGTTTCCCTATGTCGGGTCTTGGCTTTTCCCTTGGAATTACTACTTTTTGTGTTGTTATGGTTAATGGTAGGTGTTGGTGGGGTAGCCTATGGCCCTATGTGTTTCCTAGTGTTGTGCGTTTTCCCCTTTCACTTTGTTGTTCCCTAAAGGGAGTGTGCAGTTACTTGGGTGTCCTTGGGGTTTATAGGTTGAAGAAGAGGTTTATTTTTGGTTCTACTCGGTGTAGTAGGATGGCTTGGGGGCTTTATTTGTTGGCCTTTTCTTCTTCTCGCTTCCTCTAGGTTGTTTGATGCGTCAATGTGTTCTCTGTTTGGGGGCTATCTTTTGGGGGTTTTGTCGGCACGGTTGTGGTTTCCAAATGGTAGGTGGGATTTAATTCCTATTATCTTGGTTTGGAGCATATTTTGGGTGGTTGGCCCATAAGATGGAGCAGTTGTAATGCTCAAATGAGGTTGTTCTCTTCCCTGTTCTCTGCAGGGTTTTGTGTGGGCCTGTGCTAGTGTTATCAATGGTTTTTCTTGTTGGGGGTTGGTACTTTGGCTGGAGCCTTCTGTGGGTATGGGTTTGGAGTTGTATCAGCATCGTTCTATGTTGAATGTGTTGAGGGCTGGGTGATTTTCAAATATAATTTTGAAGACCTAGATGTTGTTGCTACTGCTGCTTGCTAAGGACCTCCTTCTCACTACAGTCTCTTCCTTCTCTCCAAATACTAGGTCTTCTTTTGAGGTGAAGACCTCTCCTTTGGAGGTGGATTCCTCTCCCTCTAGGGTTGAGGTGTATTCTGGGAATGAAGGTCTCTTACTACTTTTCCCATTGAGGGGGATCCCAATATTTATTGAGGTGGAATGTTGGTATTCAGGGGTGTTGTGGTTGTGGTGGGTTAGACAAGTTTGGTCGTGTCTCCTATAGAGGTGGATTGAGCAATTGGTTTTTATGGAACACACGTGGAGCCTCGAGTTCTTGTGATGATCTATCCTATAGAGGTGAAGAGGGTATGTTGTTGGGAAATATTTTTTGTACTTTTGGGGCTCTACTTCTACAGACCTATAACTTAGTTGTTTTTGCAACTGGTATGGAGAGACTAATCTTCTTGAGTGATTGGTATGCTATTTCCTAGTTGTTGCAAGCTTTTCTCTTGGTTTTAAATTCCTTGCCAAAACCTGGTTGTATTGGGTTGTTGGTCCCGTCAAAATCAATGGGTTTAAGATCCATGTAGTTTCTTGGTTTTGTGTTGGTCAGCTGATTTTGGCTATTGGTTTGTCTTTGTTTCGTTGATGGGCTTTATTGTATTCTCTTTAGGTAGCTTGTCCACCCCTGTTTAGGTTTTGGGTCCCTTTAAAACCTAATGGTTTCGGGTCCATTCAAAACCTATTTCTCCTCTAATAAAAAACATTTAGGATAGTGAGGGAAATAATTTTAATATGAATCTAATTTGTTTACAAAAAATTATAACTAATTAATTTAGATATTTTAAGGTTGATGAAAAATTCATTTATTATTTTGACAATTAGAAACAAAAACAATATTAAATGCAGTAAGGTAAATACATTTCATATGAATCTAATTTTTTTTAATTGATAAGAAAATATTTTAGATATTAGTGAACAAATCGGTTTTTTTTTTTTTATACCCAAAGGTTTTTGTGAGAGTACAAATTTGCAGATGGTATTATTATTCTCCTAGAATTCTCTAAAGTCGTTTTTTTCTTTTTTTCTTACGTGATCTAAATCTGATTATTAATTTTTAAACATCAGAGATAGAGAGAGTAATACTGGCTGCATATCTTCATAGTCTAGAAAACTTATAATTAGTATAGTTTATGCAAGAGGCCACAAATAAACTGAACACTGCACTCCTTCTCATAACAACACATGTTTATGTAAAAACCATCTAATATATCTAATTTGTAGGTTAGAAAATTTCTTAGTGGTCGGCAAAATAAAACATCCCAACAAGCATTCCGTGGTAGAGGGCCTTATATAAGTCTAGGAGTACAAAGGGCAACACTACCTCTAAATGTTAAAATGTCATTCCTTCATACCTTAAGATTTGTGTTGATTTGTCTTGATTGCATATACTAGAAACATGTATGGAATTACAATAAATGTTGATAACATAGAAACATTTATAGAACTATTGATGTATAAAGAAAGAATTGAAGTTATATAATAGCTTTATAGATAGAACAAGGAATGGCTTTCTTATTCTTATGATTCATATGAAAAGAGTCCCTTGATTCTTATGGTTCATATCTTTATAAAACGTAATAAGGATGCTTCTCGAATAAGGTGGCTAGTTGCCTATCGTCGCACTCATTTGGGTAATTATGTTGTGATAATTTAAAATGAAATTTATACAATTAATATAAATAAATACATTGAATATATTTATTTTTTAATATTTTTTAAAATAAAAAATAGAATATATAAAATTAATTCAATATAATTTATTATCCATGTAAAATGAAGTTTTAATGTGGAGAAATAATTTTTTTAGAAATTTATTAAATATATTAGTGTAGTGATTATTATTTTAATTTTTTTAATGTGAAGATATATTTTTTAGAGCATGATATATCAACATATTTAAAATTTTAATATAAAAATTTCAATTATATGTTGCAATGACGAATTATAGCCTATGAAAAAATGCTATCATCAAATTTCATATACTAAATTAATTATTTTACTTAAGTTTTACATTTTATAATCTTAATATTGACATGTTATCTTTCTATTTTAAACCCCATCCTAACTTTAGTCCTAGTTATAATTTGAAACCTAATACTAACCCTAGGTGAACCCTAATCCTAATTGAATCCTAATCCTAATTGAATTCTAATCCTAACTTAACCCTCAACACTAATTGACCTCTAATTGAATCCTAATTGAAGCTTAATCCTAATTGATCCCAAACCTAACCCTAATCCTGATTTATCTTCAATCACCTAAACCCTAACTCCAAGCTTTATCTTAGAATTTTTATTGAACCCTA
>VDFB02353493.1:178964886-179149054 GCA_007258455.2 Sequoia sempervirens | reverse complement strand
ATTCTCTTGAGATCTGATCATTTTTGGGTCTTATCTTCATTTAAATATCTAGAGGATATTAGAGCAGTAGCTGAGGAATGAATGCACAGATCCTTTGTGACCTAGCTAAGATTTTGGATCAGATTATATGCTATGAATCATCAACACCTAGAATTCATTACTTCTTGATTGAGGTGGTGCTTCCTTCTTTGCAGTGACTATAAGAGTGGGGAATTTTGATTATTTTTAGTAGCGGATAATTGATTTGTAGAAGAGAAATTTTCAAATAGGGAGTTTTTTTCTCCAAAAGGAGAAATTAGTCTTTCCTTTAAATTTTCTTAAGGTTTAAGAACTATATTTCAGAAAGCATGTTATAGAACTACTTTATTATGTAAAATTATATCTATTAAGGTTTCAACTATTGTCAAATTGGCATCCAAACTTTGTTTCAAAGTTCAATTTTAATTAAAGGAATGAACTATTAAGGGAAAATTTGGGACTGTGCATGTATGGCCTCTTTCAAGTATTCTTCCTCTTTTTTTTGTCATGAATGAAACACTATGTCTTAAAAGCTATATTTTGATAGTTTAAATAGCGGATTTCTATGCTTTATGCTTGTACTGAAAAGTAGCATTTTGTGGATGTGAAAATATGCATTTTGGTTAAAATCCTACCACACAAAGCATGATTATCATTTTAAAACAAAGCCAATAATCAACATCCCTATGAAATAAATCAGCATGCTTCATGATGCAATCAAAACAACAAAGGATTAGATAAACTAGTTGAAAGCATACAATAAAACATGAAGTAAATCATCTCATATTGGATTGGTGCTTCTATGGAAAGAATCCCTTTCCAAATCCTTGCTAAGATAAGCTAAATGATAAAATTATTTGAAGATGGATTAATATGGGAAAATTAAATTCTCAAATGAAGAGAGTGACTTTGCATAGGATTTGTGGATCAAGATGTGGAGGATTTGATCAAGAATGAAGCATTTCATTTATAGATTATTTTGATGAGAGAAATAACCAAATGGATGAATGTGGGACAAAGATTTAGCCAATGAGAAGAGGCCACTTGTCAACTTGTGATAGGCTTGAGGATGAGCACATTTTGGTCAATGTGCGAAAGAGAGGGATATTCAAATTCGAATTTAAGAGTTAAATGACGAATTTGACCTTTGCAAGGGACATGTAAGAGACATGTAAGACCTATTAAATGCCTTGTTGGATGTACATTTCAACTTTCTTTTGAATTCAAACTTGAGGGAATATTCCTCAAAGATGCCATGTTGATGGAAAATGATGATTTTATAAATGAATTAAAATGATTTATTGGTGCAAGTGGGAAAAGCTAGAGGATGTGATGGGTGGTTAGATTAGGTTAATCGGGATTAGATTAGCTTGGATTATGATTAGATTCTTTGACCCATTTGACTTAGATATTTTGATTTATTTAAATAAAAAAGGGATGGAATATTCATTTAGATTTCAACTAAATAAACTTTGGTTTATTTAATTAAAAGATTAATGTGAGAATTAAATTAAACAAAATTGATTTATTTAATTTAAATGAATAACCTTAGGAATGAATTAAATAGACCTGATTTACTTGGTGAATGGATTTGATGAGCTTTATTTATTTAATGAGTGGATGAATATGAACTAAGTGCATAATGCTAATTTCATGTGTCTACACATTTTGAACAAATCAAACTATGACATTGGAATTTTCCATTATCCTTAAAATCGTAATTTTTCTGTGCTATGTTGTATTGGGACACAAAGTTCCTATAATTTTTTGAAAATATTATTCTTTTTCCCAAAGGAATTTTTTTATGTTTGATCGAACCTTAATGAACACTACCTACAAAAAAGTTTGAAAGTCTGCATTGTGCTTGAAGTTAGCCTTTGATGTTCATTCTCTTTCCAACAATGAAGGGTTATGGCATTTTGTGTCTTCTATATCAATCATAGGAATATTTCTGAGTTTGAAATGTTGTAAAATCTTTGGCGTATTTCCTTTCATGTTTTATATTTTTCATTTTATTTTTTCTCCCTTATCTCAAAACCTAAAAGAAGAGCAGACTTTCTATAGAAACCTTAGAAGTATTCAATAAGATGCAATTTGTCTCCCACTCGCTGAATTTCCCATAAGAGTGTAAGAGAGCTTCAAGCTTTGATGATGAACATTTACATTAAACAACATTGCATACATCTTGATTTGAGTGATTCATAATATATTTTGGCCCTATCTCTCTCCTTTTAGGTGAAAATCCTTAAGAGTGCAAGAGAAGCCATTAGGGTACCAAAAATCTATGTTTCAGTTTGGTGAACTTGATTCTTGAATGCTTTGGATTGTTGATTGAAATCACATATTGTATCTTAGTTTCCATTTGCATTAGAATTCAATTAGGACATTGGTTTGTTATTGCATTCTAGGAATTTTCATTTTGCATTAGTGAAAACTTCATTTAAATTTCATTTTTGTATTAAATACATTGAAAAAAGTAAAAATTTGCATTTTGAATCTGTCATCACATTCTATAGAGCATTTACATCATCTTTTAATTTCTTAAAAACACTAAAAACCTTCATACTAGGACTCATTCGCCACCCTGGGTGAATCAGTCCCTCTACACTTTTAAAACAACATTTCTGGCATTTTTCTGGCATTTTCCTGCATTTCTATTTTCTATTGTTCATTCTCTATTACATTTAATAGAATCTTTGTTGTTTTCATTTTAGAGCTCTTAGATTAGTTTGAATTTCCATTCACCCATCCTTTGTGGTACTTGTATGCATTTTTGGTGCCCTGTTGATAATACTTTAGTGAGAAGAAGTTCTAGACTCATGGCATACCATGATAGCACTTTTTTTGTGGACCTTGGGATCTCATGAGATTGTACTCCTAGTATGGAAAATGGTGCATTGGGCCCTAACAATACCACTTACATGCCTTCACCTTTCCATCCAATGAATGTTCACAACCAAAATAATTCCCTTCCGCAAGAAAATGTCATTAATATTCATGAGGACTTTGCACATTTACAACAAGACTTGTCACTTGAAAAAATTTCCACCACTTCCATACCTGCCATTGAGAACCTTCATTGCGTGATTGAAAGTGATGATGGCTTGCAAGTTATGAAGAAAATTATTGATATTTACAATAAACATGCATCTTCAAATACCCAATCTACTAACATTCATATAAGCCAAGGAGGACCTCAAGTTCCCCCCCCTTCAACCATATCATCCATACCAACTTATACCAATCTACAAGTCCACAAAACTATGCACCAAGCTACCTATGTGGCTACTTCTCTTCCAATTCCACCTAGAATTCCTACTTCTCTTATGGCATCACAAGTCCCTTCCACCACCTTCACACCCCTTAGCATTCCTTTCACTTCCCATAACATCACTTACACTCCATCATCATTTTCTCTTCTACCTCAAACCACTTACCTTGATCCTATTCTTACATAACTCCTTAACACTATTTCATCCATGCAACACCAACTTTCCACCATTAGTCAAGGTCAAACTTCTCCACCCACATATCATGTCCACAACAACCCCTTATCTTTAGAAATCTTACGTACCCTGATGCCACAAGGGATATAAATGCCCCAGTTTGAGAAATATAGAGGAAAAGGAGACCCTATCAACCATTTTAATGCTTATACAACTTATTGTAGTGACTTTGTCCTTGATGAAAAAAATTTTAGCAAAAATTTACTAGGGACCTTGAAAGATACAACATTTGAATGGTTTTCTAACTTTCCTAATCATTCCATCCATTCATTCAATGAATTGGTGGATTCTTTCATTAGTCACTTACAAGTTCACATGACACCTAAAAAGACAATGGCCGACCTTATGAGAGGTAGACAAAACACAGATGAAAAAGTGATAGATTTCATCTCACGCTACTAATCCTTGTATGCTCAAATTGATGTCAAGATTCCCGATGCATATTTGCAAAAGATGTTTATCAAAACCTTGCACACCAACCTTTAGGATAAACTAACCATGATGAAATTCCCTTCATTCATTCATTTATTTACAACCTTATGTGACTACCAAAATTTAGTTTCAATACATGATTCAAAATCAACTTCTAGCCAAGTTGAAAAACCCAAACACACCAATCAAAATAAAACTAACACACAAAACTTTTTCAAACCTAATAGAGGATTTTTACAATTTAATTGGCCTCCTTAACCACAACCAGAATCACCAACACCACCCATTCCAAATCAAGTGGTAGTTGTTAAAGTAGTGGTAACTTATTCATATGGGGATTCGAGGAGACAATTTACACCCCTACCTGATACCATTCACAACACAACGAATCAATTAATTCAACAATGCATGCTTACTTTTCCACCCGTTAGACCACTTGATTCAAATTAGCTATCACCACCTACCTTCAAACCTAACACTTATTGTCATTTTCATCTCCAAAATGCACATGAAACTAAACACTGCAAGCATCTAAAACATTTAGTTGAAGACCTTATTGGTTCAATCCATTTTTCCATTTTAGATGTTAATGATCAAGGCAATAAGTCTATTGCACCCCCTAACTAGAATTTGAAAATTTTCACCAATCCTATGGATAAACATACTACCTCATTTGTCAAGGCTAGTGAACCTTCAAATATTGATCGATCATGCTACAGTTACAAATAGGACCTAAGACTTTGGATGTAACAGTTTCAATTGTTCCACAATCTGACCAGTTTCAATTGTTCCACAATCTGACCAATTTCATTTGTAGCTAGGCCACCCTTGGCTTCAATCAATGAAAGCAGTTCTCTCATTTGTTCATAAGTGTTTGAAGTTTCCACATGATAATAAGGTAGTCACCATACACTATAGTGGCTTTAATCCTTTATCTTCCAAAGGTAACTTCTCATTAGAATCCTTTTGGCCTGAAACCATGGAACCTATCACCCCTTGCAATGACTTCCTTTTCATAGCTTATCAAAAGTTTAAAGCCAAAAAGATAGCCAGATTACCTCTTTGTAACACATCCCAATCCAATTCCACACATCCTATCATAGATGAAACCATTTTTCAACCTAATTATGACATTGAAAAAACCATCAAACCCCCTGAACAACCATCCCTAGACACTTCCCAGCCATCATTTAAATGACCAAGGGAACATGAAACAAATCCTGCTCAGCCTCCTCAAATTAAACAAGTATGTAAAGAAAAGAAGAAAGTGATTAATCCATCTTATTTGGTATCTTCTACTCTTCCTTCTTTAAAAACAAAAGAATCTATGATGAGTCAATCCACTCTTATACCTCAACAACTACAAAACATAATAAAATGAAACCATGGTACTAGGGAACGTAGGCGTCATTGTCATCTTCTTCATCATCAATCACAAAGCGAAGAAAATAAAGAAAATAAACCTCCACCCTTGATAGAAGTAATAGATGACCACCCTCCCTTTCCTAACCAACCACAAGATAGTCTCATGCAACAATCATAACAAAAAAACCTAATCCAACAACCAATGCTCTTGATACACCCATCCTTAGAAATCATCCTTCATCCCCCTGTAATCATTAATCTTGATGATGACAATGATGATGCGATGATGGCCAAAATAGACGAAGAAGTGCATAACGACCTAAACTCTCTATTTTCATCTACAATGAGCATAAACGATAAATCCTCTCAACCAAGTCAAGAACTTGGTATGACTCCTAGTTAGGTTCTTGCAATTATTCCTTTGAACAGTCAACCACCCTCACATTACACTAAACATGACTGGGAGGTGGATGACTTGTTAGATGATTGACTTGCATTTTCCTATCTAGCCTTTTTTCTTTTTCCTTTTCTTTGATTTTTATTTTCATGTGCATATTGTGTTCCCTCATATTGTGCATTTGATATTTCCTCTCTTTGTACACTTCTTTTATTTGTACCTTTGTTCTTCTATTTGTTGTGCATTGTCTTTTTTTCTTTTGTTTTGTGTTTTCCTTATGGGGATGATGCAAAGCGTAGACGCCCTATGTCTCTTCCATGTTGACCCAAATGGTCCTTGTCATTTTCAATTTTTTTTGTGTTTTCCTTTTGGGGATGATGTAAAGCATAGATACACCCTATGTCTCTTCCATGTTGACAAAAATAGTCCTTGTAGTTTTCACTTTTTTTGTGTGTTTTCCTTTTGGGGATGACATAAAGTGTTGAGACACCCTATGTCTCTTCCATGTTGACCCAAAACACTTTTTTTTCCTTTTTACTTTGTCTTTTCTTGTGTTTTTCCTTTTAGGGATGACACAAGGCATCAAGATCAAAATGTCTCCTTCATGTTGACCCAAAAAAAAATTACTTTTTCTTTCACCTTTTCATTTTATTTTTTCTTGTGTTTTTCTTTTAGGGATGATGCAAGGCATCGACACCGCAATGTCTCTTCCATGTTGACCCAAAACAAACTTTTATTTTTCTTTTGTTTTTGATCTCTTTGTGTCATTCTTCTCATTTTATTTATTTTGGGAATGATGACAATTCTAAGATATTTCATAAAAACATTGCAACAATGAACATACTGACCCCAAATCCATAGATCCCTTATGTGTTTGGTGTGTTTTCTTTTCTAGAGGGAAACTCCCTTTTCTTTGCTTTTTATTTTCCTTGACATGATGCAACCTAAATTTGAAACATATGACTTGGCATAGGGATTTCCAGGTTTTCTCTCATGTCTTTTTGCATATTCTTTACTTCACTACTTTAAACTAATTTCTCATAGAACGATGTGTAAAAATTCCTTTAAAGTTGGGGTCATATATTACCATAATTCATTTAAATTCTTGGTTCCTAGTGTAGAATTTTCATTTATATGATGTGTTTGTCACTTTATGGATGACATTAGGTGTGATATCCTTCATAAGTGTGATTTATCTCATCATATTACATTCCTATTGGTGGCTTGATGCGATGCACGACATCCCTTAAGTTGTGAATATACTATTCTTTTATGGGTCCTCTCTTGGAGAAATTAGACACAATTTTCCCTAAGTGATTGTCCTTGCATAAACTGAACCAGACTCCTTTGAACATATTTTCACATTCTACATTACTTTTTTTCATTTTTACATTTTTACATTTTTCATTTCTTTTTTCCATCTTGCATAACACAACTTGCATGACTGTGGTACCTTTTATTTTTGTTCATGAGTATTTCTGCTTGTGGCGCCTTGTTAAAGTTATTAGGTGGTATAACTTTAGCATGGTTGAGCGAGAAGCCCACCTAGTGGCATGACTTTTCCCTATAGCCACCTTTGTGTTTGTGAGTGCATACCAACTAGTGTATGTATCTTACCTTTTCGGGCTTTCTAACCCTGCGAACATCCAAAAGTTTCATGGCCCCAGAGTGAGTATATAGTTAGGCCTTCTCACCCAATGGACAACTTGAAGTTCCATGGCCCCAAAGTGAGTACACAATATTTTTAAAAAAAAATCAGCCTAGATCTCTTTTCACAACTAGTTGGATTGACGATTGAAGCTTCATCCAAATCTTTCAACACTTGTGTGTTCCTTTGTTCTTATGCTTAGTTTTCCACAGGATCTTCATCATGGGGGCTTGATCATCCCTCTGGATCATTGTTATTCCATCTCACTAATGTAATTACATTTGAACCCTCCTCTCAATGTTCATGGATACATTAGTATGACCTTTAAGCAAGTTCACCCTCTCACTAAAGTGGGGACCAGATATGTCATAGAAAAATGGCACCTTGTTATTTTCATGGCCTTTTAGGTCTTTTTTCATAGTGTTGGAACTATGTTGCTATGATTTTATGTTGTAACATGGCTTGAACATGCTTCTTTAGGTACTAAAAATCAAAGAACAACATCTTGTGAAGGTTTTGTGAAGTGTTGTTAGAAATTTCTAAGTTCTTCTAGACTCTATTCATTACAATTCACCTCAAAATCACATTTTCATCACTAAACAAGTCCTATTTTGAAGTGTTGTAAAGTCTTGTAACAAGATTCCATGCTTTTCTAGGCATGTTTTCATTATTTACACCTTTATGATGCTTTATTTGGTCCCTTTATGCCCTCATATGAATTAATTAAGTAAAATACGACATTTTTTCCAATACATTTTTTTAGATCCTAGGTGGGAACCATTCGCCATGGGTGGTGAATGAGTTCCCCTTGGCCCCAAATTCAAAATATATTAAATTTCCTTTCAATATTTGATTCAAAATCACTTGATGTAAGCGTATGATGAGGTATGAATGGATACCAAGGCATAAGAATTGTATAAAAAAGTGATTTTCACCTCATTTTAATCCCCATTCATCAAGTTCATCTATCCACCTATTCACTCAAGCATTCAAGCATTTTACATCATATTTTGAAGTACTATTCAAGCACTTTGAAGCAACCATTGGCATTACTTTAGAATTGCATCATCAAGTGTTAGGTAAGTTGATAGCACTTGCATGTTATTATTTTATCTTTCTCTTTCATTTCATTATATTTTCTAGGGTTTAATTACAAAAAGTGGGGTTTGACCAAGGCAAACACCTATTGACTAACGCTTAATTTTTCCCCTATTGCATGTTTGTTTGCAACTCTTTGTGTGCAGATTTGACATGTTTTTAGGTGTTGAAGATTGATTTCTAACTCAACTAGGTGCTTCAAGTCAACTTAAGTCAATTTCAAGCTTGGAGAGAGTTATTTGTCTGTTTTCTATAGAATTGACTTGAACAACCTGACAAATAGACATTTTGATAACTGGTGTTGCACAATTGTCTCTTAATTTTTCAAAAAAATTGGATAAGAATGATTCACTACCTATGGCGAATGAGTCCCACCTTAGGACTAAAAATCTAAATTTTGTTAGATTTTGGATCCCAATAGACAAAAACTAGCTCCCGACACTTTTTTAGTATGAGTGATTTGCCACCCTGGGTGAATGAGTCCCACTATGAAAACTTAGTGAATCTGCCAACATCCAATACATTTGAGAATCATCACATTTTTCCCAGTTGCACTCTAATTTGACCAATCTCTTTATGTTTTGCATATTTCCTTCATTTTCTTCATTGTTTGCATATCACAATGTGTTTTCAAACATAGCTTTTATTTCACTTTTGCATTCATTTTCATTATTTTAGATTAGTAAATTGCATATAGTTAACTTGATTACATTAAACAAAATTGCATACATCCTAATTTGAGTGATTCATAAGTATTTTTGGCCCTATTTCTCTCCTTTTAGGTGAAAAACCCTAAGAGTGCAAGAGAAGCCATTAGGGTACCAAAAATCTATGTTTCATATTCAAAGAATTATGGTAGTTTAGCCTTGAAACACCTTAACATTAAGAAACATGGTATAGCTCTAGTTTTCAAATAGATAATTTTTTCAAATGACAGGGATGAACCTTTGAAAGTCATAATTATAGAAAACATAGAAAGAGCTATCCCATAACAAGAAATATCAGGGAAAGATTTGTATATGTATGATCTTCTTTTAGGAGATTTCCAAATCTCTCCTAGTAGTTACTTGATCTTCAAAACAATATGAAAAGCATGGGAGAAAGTTAAATCTATGATTAACAACAATGAGAACTTAAAATAAATAATGTTTTAAGTTGTAGTAATAAATCTATATGGTTAATCCTTCAACATAAAGAAAAACACCTTGTGCTACTACAAGGGTGTTCAACAAAGGCATGGGAATAGAGGGGAACATACATAGTTATAAGGGACTAATGGAAAATATGGAGTACATCAATAGATAATAGAGTTTCTTGTGAGAACCATGGGGTATTAATCTATATAGTTACAGTTGGACATGTGGCTCTGGAGTGGACTTCTTGAATTCAAATAAAATTTATGATACAATAAGTATCTAAAAACTACATCTTTGATCATGTAAATAAAATTTGGGGATTAAAAGAAAGTAAAAATTTCAAAAAAGATCTTTCATTAAAATTGGAATAGCTTAATAGAGCTAAAAAAGGTTGTTTAAAATGGTTGATGTTGATTAAAAAATACCTTTTCCTTGTCTAGAAATACTATAGAATTTTGTGAATTATCCAAAACAATTGAAATAATATATCATAGTGTTTTGACTATTTTTTTCAAAAGAAAATCTAGCTTTTGTTCTTGGGTATGTGCAAGATCATCATGGAAGAAACATGCTCTTAAGTGGCGAAAAAATTAGAAAAATTAGAGTTAGGAAACTTGGCGTAAAAATTTGAATATGTTATCTATATTATTTCAAAAATATGTAAAATTAGAATTTGTAGAAAATTGAATGTAGTTTCTAAACTACTAGGCTTATTTTATTTTTTAAAATCTATTTGGTGAAAATTTGAAATTTCAATGGAGTAGTACTTAAATTTAAAAGAAAAAATAAGAGGTAGGTGTCTGTCTCACCACCCTAACCACAATAAAATGATAATATTTTTTTATCCCTAACCACAATAAAATGATTATATTTTTTTATAAGATTTTAGATATAACTAGAGGACTCATGTCGTTATGTTTTGTAATTTTTTTCCAAGTAAATAATTAATTATGAATTTTTTATTTCAACTTTTAAAAAATATAAAAAATCGTATGTCTAACCATCTTAATTTGGTCAAAACTTCATGAAATTCATTTTTTTTTTAATCCTATAGTATGCAAAGCATAGAATGTGACACATGTTTTGGATTCAAAGCTATAGATTTTTTTCAATCAACCTATCAATCAGGACTTTAGTCGTAATTCAAATAGAAAATGAATAATAAATATTTAATTAAATTCAAATTAAAGCATAATTTATATTGGTGGAAAGCTGTAATATCTAAAAACCCTTTACGTTTCATTAAATCGGGTAAAAAAAAGTCATCAACCACATACCTACACACCCATCATATCACCACTTTTTGGACCATCATGATCCTGTACATACCCTCTTTGCAGATCCAAATGGATGGGGAAATTTTAATTCTATTAAAAAACAACAAATTAGATATTTGGAAAAAGAAAGGATTTTGAAAAATTTGTTAATCTATTTTGGTTGTTGGTCACTAATGAAACTTTATTGTATGTTTGGAAAGCTAGGAATGAGGAAAAATATTGAAAGGGAAAAATAGAGCACTTACTGAGTCTTTAGAAGACTCATTTATTTTTTATTATGATTTTCCCACTATTTTGGAAGAAAAAAATAGTATAAACCAACTCTCTAGTGCCTAGATATCTTTTGGAGAGCCTTGGGCCCAACTATTTAATGTTAAAAGACTCTATGCTACAAACAATGCTTCTTACCCAATCCTATTCTCCTTAATTCTTATGGATAGAAGTGGATTGGGCTGGTATAAACAAATATTTTTGGCATCCCTTTTTCTTTTCAAGCTTCTCTAACAACTTTATGGAAATTTTTGTTTGCTGGAAATGAGAAATTGGCCTATTTTGGTTTCTAAACACTTTTCTTTGGCTAGGAATTTCAATTTTATTCCAAGATTCTTGTGGCCACTCATGTATATTATTTTTCAAGTTGGGTGCTTTCTAAATATTCGTATTTGAAGTTAGAAAAGATTCTTATAGATTATCCTTAGGCTTCCTCATTGAATCACTAGTTTGTTGATTAGGTGGATTGAGAGTATTACTATTTTCTACATGATTTAATCATAAAATTTTCAGCTTTAAGCTAAAAGTGGTTCATGACATAATTTTTATCCGAATTTGATAAAATGAAAATTTTGTTTATTCATAAAATTGTTAGCTTTCTGTCAATAGTGGCATGGTCTATTGGTTTAAAGGTGGCATTGTTGTTCTTGACACCAAGGTTCAAACCCCATTGGGGTGGTATTGTTGAGTGGTTGTATTCTGGTTCATAGCTCTGGTTCAAAAGTGTTTATTGACGTCATAATTTAGGTATGTGTCATCTACATTGAAATTTAAAAAAAAAATATAAATATATTATTTTTTTCTTGTACTTAGTTTGGTAAAACATACACCTATTTTTTTCAAAAGAGGACTAGTATTTACAAACTAAATTCATTCATTTTTCTACAAATTTTATTCTTACATATTTTTCAAATTATGTTAATAACCTATTCAAATTTTTATGTCAATTTGTTTAACTTAGTTTTTCTGAATTTTAATTGCCATGGGCGTAAATTGGACCCCCATGATCCTGCATTGAATCACCTATGGTGGGTATTTTTAATCAAATATGACATCTACAATCTTTTACATTAGTTTGGCAGTCCAGAGTTCACACCATCTAGTTGGTTGTGCTTGAACCAACAATTGCCCACTTTGCTTTTGGCAGTCCAAAGTTCACACCATCTAGTTGGTTGTGCTTGAACCAACAATTTCCCACTTTGCTTTGTGTATTATTTTTCAAGGCCTCCCCATCCATTCTAGTTAAACCCATTTGTATATTTAAATTCCTCATTGTCCTTTCTATGATCATCATAAGTGTCTCAAATATTTTCCCTAGTTCTCTCTTAGAGCTTAAGATATTTGGACCTAGATTCATGATTTCTTCAAAAGTTTAGTCTTGAGTATTTATTTTACATATGATGTTATTATAGGGTCAATCTGAAATTCCCTACATATACAATCAAATTTTATATATTTCAATGTGGAGATTATTTTTAGCATCTGAAAAAATATATATTATACTTCTTTTTTTGTTGTACTATTGATCAAAATTTCTCACTTTACCGTAAAGCTATGATTTGTTCTGATGTGTTAACATAAATTCATGTTAAATTGAATAAATTTACACTTAATATTTCTCAATTAAATATTTTTGAGTCACTAAGGTAACACCCCTTGTACTATTGCTCGTGTTTCTCTAACTCCCACCTCCTCTCAAGGCTAGTCTCTATCTTGAGGGCATTGTTGAGTACTTAGTCATTTAGCTTGTGTCAACTAGGATGCTCACTCTTGGGCATTCCGTTCTCCAATAGGAAGAGATCATGCTTAGAGAGGCTAATTGAATCACTTTAATCACCACTCTCCTCCACCACCTCATGTTGGTGGAAATATAGGCTAGTTTAACTCCAACAAATTTCTTCAGCTAGCTCTTGGTATTTCTCTTGTTCGTGTGGGTTAACAAAGATAATCAAGAAATTAATGTTAAAGATGATGATGATGGATGAGACTCTCCCATGAACACTTCAGATCCTGCTAATGTATAGAGCAAACTGAATGACTAGATCCTCCACTATGTACTCTTTCTTTCATCATTTAGGAGTTGATATTTATTACTTTTATGTTTCATGTTTTAATAGTATAGACTATAATCTCATATAAATTCTAAAAGTGTGAATATTTCCACCATTTTTTTTTATAAATTTGTAACACTATTTTATAAATGATAATATAGATACTATGCAATAATTATAAACTATAAATATTCCACAATTATCAAAAGGCAATATTAAATGGTATCTGTACATAAGAAAAACATATTTTCATAAAAAATTACTGACTTCGAATTTGAATTTATATTTTGTGTACGAGAGACATCTCAGACAGACGGTTTGATACTTGTCACACTGACTTATAAGTGGCACGCCGTTTCTTCTAACTTGTCTTTATATTTCTGCATATCTTGACACTGCAGCACTTTACGTGTCTTTAAAAATACTGGTTTATTGTGGTATAAATAATGTCATTCTGCAGAAGGTGATAAGGTGAATTAGGAGATTTGATGGAAGCTATTGTAATGCTTTCTCCTCATCTGATGATCTAATTAAAAACGTAAGCTAGCTTATTTCTCTGTATTTTTTTCTATTGAATTGTGGCAATAAGTGATGTAATTATTAGATGTTGAGTTTCAGATTTCTCTTGCAACCTTTAAATGGTTTTCTAAAAACAATTGATCTGAATCATTTTTCAAATATTTTTCTTGTAGAATTTAGTAATTTTCAGTTTTTCAATGCACATTTAAGAAATATAATAATTGATGAGTATTAAAGTTTATAAAGATACTGGAGAAAGATTTATATAGATTTTATTATCATTTAGATTTTATTTATAAAATTCATAATTTCTTATTTATTAATGAGATATAGAATATGAAAGTTAAATGTTTTCTTTTTAGGGATTTTATATTATATTAATGATGAGGTTCACATCTAATCTTGTTATATTTTTTAGTATGTAATTTGCTAACCAGTATCGCTTAATGTGTCTAAGAATCACTTCCCTTCCACAAAATATTCTAAGCCACATTATGGCAACTATAATGATTACTTTCAGAAAAAGTGAGTATATCTCACCTTTTATATTTTTAAGGTCCATCCAAGTTTATTTACATTAAATTGGTTGTTGAACATCTATATAGATATAACTGTGAGTTAATTTAGCCGATAGGCTATATTAGTGTTAGGTTCCAACCTGACTATTGTCTCACGCCAACATTCATAGCCTGATGCCTGAAAACATAGTTTTATTTGCATTTAATATCGGTTAAAGTAGACTGCAAAACTATCGGGACAGAATGGCAATTGTTAGTGCACGTTAGCTTGTGGTTGGAGACTTCTTTTACTGTGGCCAGCTGATGTGTCCCAAGGATAACGATGTGTTGTGTTTAATAATTGCCATCACTAGTTGTGTCATGCATTTCAGCCCAAAATTGGGAACTAGGTGTTAATGTGTTTCTTTTTCCTGGGAAAATAATGAGGAATGTGATGCAGATGCATTCCAAATTGGCTAGCATGGAAAGAAAATGGATCTTAACTCTGGTTGTGTTATCTCTGGTGTCCCTATTTTTGGTACTTTTCATAACCCTAATCTCAACCTCAAACAATGGTGTATACCTGATGTTGGCACTTTTTAAGGGAGGGAGCAATGACGTCACAAAGGTTATTTTTGTCGAGTCCAAAATATTCTCTCCTATTGTTTCTTCAGTAGTGCCTCTACCTCCAAGGTTGGTTTATTTGATTTCAAGCTCAAAAGGAGATGGGGAGAAGTTGAAGAGGACATTGCAGGCACTATACCATCCATTGAACCAGTATGCGGTTCACTTGGACCTTGAGGCACAACTCTATGCTACAAAAATTATTTTGACGAAAGGCTCTGAATGGGATTGGTTTATTAAGCTCAACGCTTCAGAGTATCCACTTGTAACGCAAGATGGTACACATTTTTTCTATCCCCTATATTAAGCTTTTGTCCTTAGTAGATATTTGAGAGGTCATCAGATTGTTCTCATAAGTTCAATTTTGAATTTGGTGTTTATGATTTAAGTTTGGGGGAATATGAATGTTTTTCCTTATAAATAGCCACTAGTATCCACAAAAATTAGTGATAAGATTTGCATGGATAAGCATGAAAATTCGACGCTTGTTTTAATATGAGCAAGGCCATTTCACATTTAATTATTGAGTCTTTGTTTCAGTAATGCGAGTTTTACATGGTAACAAGTTGAAATTTATACCAGTTTAAATAGAAAGGTTAATAAATGTTGAACCTTCAAATCTTCAATTCTAGGCCTTATTAAGCTAACCTAATTTACTGTATTTAACTTTACAGTTCATAGAGAGGGTTCAAATTTATGTCTGTGTGCATCTAGCAGAAAAATTCGAGGTTGTAATTGAAGGCAATGCTGAGGCATGTTCCAAGCATTTGACTGAAGATCAAAAACATTGTTCAACTACATCATGTGACAGTTTAAGTGGGATTAAGGCTGCAGATAGGAGGAATATCTACGAGACATTCAGACTATTGCTATCAGATGGAGCACATCAGTAGCCTACTGTATTGGTCAAATCAACCTCTACTAAAGCATCAGATACTATAAATTTAATTGTAAGTGTGGAGGACACAAGGGTTGGAATTCCATTACATGAGCAGGGGTGTGTCTCTACGCCATTCATGCAAGAAAATAGTTCTACATCACGCACGTATGGAGGAATAGGGATAGGTTTAAGTATCAACAGAAGTTTTGTGGAGACCCTTCCACAGAAAGAAAGAGGGAAAATGCATTAATTTCAACCCACTCCCCATTAATAACTTAATCTCAATCAATTGAAAAAGTTCAATCATCATACAAATTATAAAAAAATCACACCTTGTTGCTTGCAGTACTTATGTTTTGCATTGCAGACAAGCACAATCACATAATCCAGACATAATCAAAAGTGAAGGACTACCATAGAATGTAAGCTCATAGATAAGCCTCTATCTATGTGTTCTCAAGGGCATTAGGGGCATATATCTTGTGGGCATACCAATAATAGAGCAAAGTAGAAAACTATTCCTATTTACAGTAGTTGCATCTAGAATCTTTCCTAACTTGTTGTACAAGGATCGAATATCTTTATTCATTTGGGATCCTATGATTGATGTTGGTTTTTTTACTAATGAGAATTCTATAAGTGTAATTTATAGATATTGGGAAGCTTGAAACTAGACGTTTTTTAGTTGGGTATTGCAAAGTGGAATCTACACGTTCAAATCCTTACGTTTAATGTATGCGCGGTTTGTTCTGATTTTTTAAAATTAATTTTAGGGTTGCTAATATTTCATTTCTAAGGTTAGGAAGGAGGCATACAGAAGAGGATTGAAGTGCAAACATTAGGAAAAAGGCATGCAACTCTAAAACTTCTTAACATAACACGCCAAACATTTCTTCGACACTATCGTGCTACCTTACAAATTATAATTCTTCCAAAAAATTTATAAATAAAAGGAAAATATGCATCATTCCCTAATCAGTCCCTGATAAGCAAAAATATCCATTATTTTTTAGCTGTGGTGGTGGATGGAAGACCTATATGAGCCAAGGTTACAAAATATCATTTACAGAGGCTTGGTGTGCAAGTTTGGGATTGTGCCACACATACAATGATATTTATAACTGAATAACTGACATCAACAATGTATGTAAACTCTTTTACAGCAATAGTAATTACTCTTTAGCTCCAATGGAGATCTACTTATAGAAGGGGATAGAATATTTTCAAAGAATATGCCCTTTCTCAAACCTAGAGAACAACTGAAGACGTGGGAGAGAAGAATATTAAAAGGAATATTCTTACTTAATTAAACCTTTGTAACTTAAGGAAATCATTGCAGATTTATGGGTGTAAATCCATCATGTAGGAAGCTTTAGATAACTACCATCGCAACTGCCCAACTATTTAAATAGACTAGTAGAAACTCCTGGACAACGAAATTTTGATAACTTATACTAGGGCAGATCACAGATTGTTGCAAAGAGACACGTATATTTATAAACTAAGGAAAGCACATAGGATTGCATTCCAATTTTATTATGTGGAGCTGATTCATCCATAGGGTAGCTCATAGCATTGATTGACCTGTTGGCAACTATTTGATGCTTTGTTATTACTAAGCACCAACAAGCTCTTTTCTTACCATGTCATTGCTTAACAACTACCGAATAAACTTTGTTTGATTTAGGACACTTTGATAGCTTTTCCTTAAGAGTTGCAGACATTCAACTTGCTAATTTAGACAATTATGAATGGTCAATTGGTCTCCCTTGGGCATTGGACATCGTAGACTAGTAGATTTATGCATTTTTGTTCAGCTGCTTACTCATTAAATTTTCCTTAAAATATATTTATGAGTTCATGTAAAGTGCCATAATGATAGCAGGGTTCCATATATGGAGGTGCCTTAGGATTGCATATTTTGTAGATATTGGAGTGGTGTCCTATGTATGACTACCAACTGTATGTTTTATCCCTGCTTCAAAGAAACTGGCTAACTGTAAAATATTCATAGATCCTGCCAGATGGCCATTTCCCATCTTCTATTTCTATGAATGATGGGAACAATAGCGATACTAGGTCTGCTGGAAATGCTTAAAGTTTTATATAGTGTCTCACAAATAACGAGAGTTTTGAAAATTTCAGAGGTAATCAAATAGAATTCATCAACTCCTGGGAGGTTTAAAATGTCATATATGTTAAATATTTGTTATTATTTTAACTACAGTTGGTTTCAATGATATTTGCAATAATAGGACCTATAACGTTTAGCTAATTATATAATACTAATGGTGTATTCAATGCAGCTCCCTAGGCTACAAGTGCTAGTTGAATATTCATGTTCTTGTATGTTCTATTTTACATTATTATCTATTGAGAAATTTAGTGTTATTGAAGGTTCTTGATGGAACATTATAAAAGATATTGGAAAGTGATGTTGCAAGTTCTGATTTTGTGTAGTTTATGTAACTCGGAATGGGGTAAAACTTTAAAATCAGACATCCAGGCTCTAATTCTATTAAAAAATGTTGTAGAGGGAAACCCAATCATACAATTAGTGTGTTTGGGATCCTGGAAATTTTCAATTGATACATGTGATTTCATTTCAACAAGACAATTTGTCTACAAGATCAGGTGTGAGAGAAACACAAGAAAATGAGAATCAAAGCCTTACATTATAAAAGCCAAGATATATGGGTTGCTTGCATCATTCCATCTGAAGTTAGGTAGAGAATGCATTCCATGGGAGCATACCCAAGAGCATTAGAAATTTAAGTAATCTCAACAAACCTGACTTATCAGGAAAAATTATCTTTAAATCATTGCCACATTTGTTAGGAAAACTCAAGAATTTGTTGGTTTTGTACTTGTAAAATAATAGGATAAGTGGGTCTTTACCCCATTCCTCGAATAGCTAGAAAAAATTAGTATATTAGATTTATCTTATAACATATTGAGTGGCCTAAGTCCTTTGCTTGGTAAATTGAGGAAGCTAAAGATCCAGTGCTTTTAACAACTGGAAAAATTTAGTACATTAGATTTATCTTATAACATGTTGAGTGGCATGATTCATCCACTAGGTAATTTGAGAAAGCTTAATAGCTCTGATTTGAGCTATAACAGACTTGAAGGTGTTGTTCGATCATACCTACCCATATCTCTATCACATATGTAATTAAGATTCATTTTTTCATTTGAAAGATGTATTCATATATTCAAGTATAGGTTGAGAGATCTTGATAACGTTGTTTTGAACTATAAGATGCTTTTGGATGCTATTCCACTATACCTCATTCCTAGAACAACTTGGAAAAATGGAGTAAAATGATTTATCTTATAATCTATTGAGTGGCATAATTCCTCCACTAGGTAGGTTAAGGATAGTTCTAACTTGAGCTATAAGGGGCTTTTGTGTGTTATTCCATCATACTTTCTTGTATCTCTATCACATATGTTTTTACTTGAAGAAAGAAAAAATCATTCAAAAGTTGTATTCAAGTGTAGGTTGAGTGGCATAATTCCTCAACTAGGTAGGTTAAGAAAGCTCAATAATTTTGACTTGAAGTTACAAGGGGATTTTGTGTGTTATTCCATCATACTTTCTTGTATCTCTATCACATATGTTTTTACTTGAAGAACAAATTTTTCATTCAGAAGTTGTATTCAAGTGTAGGTTGAGTGGCATAATTCCTACACTAGATAGGTTAAGAAAGCTTGATAGTTCTGACTTGAGCTATAAGGGGCTTTTGTGTTTTATTCCATCATACTTTCTTGTATCTCTATCACATATGTTTTTACTTGAAGAAAAAAAATTTCATTCGGAAGTTGTATTCAAGTGTAGGTTGAGTGGCATAATTCCTCCACTAGGTAGGTTAAGAAAGCTCGATAGTTTTGACTTGAGCTATAAGGGATTTTGTGTGTTATTCCATCATACTTTCTTGTATCTCTATCACATATGTTTTTACTTGAAGTACAAATTTTCCATTTGGAAGTTGTATTCAAGTGTAGTTTGTGAAAGCTTTATATCTTTAATTTGAGATATAATAGGCTTGTAGGAGTTATTCCATCAAATCTATTGTATCTCTTACTGATGTATATCCTTTTAAGATATGTATTCAAGTTTGAGAGACTTCCAAATTATGCAGTGTTGGATATTACCTACAATAGATTGAGTGGTTCCTATGTCCCTATTATTTGGAAGCTCAATTCAAGCATCAACAAACTTCTTAATTTAGCTATATTGGATATTAGCTACAATAGATTGGGTTGTACCATTGAAGGGTATTAGAATTCTTATATGTTCAAAATTTTGGTATTTTGAATTGACAACAATGGATAAGTGGATTAATGATTTTTTTTGAATTTGTGACCATAAAAAAACATTTTTAAGGCACTAAGGGAAATAATTTCAATATGTATCTATTTTGACTATGAAAATTCATAAATAGCTAATTTAGATATTTTAAATTCAGTGAACAATTCAATTATTATTATTTGAAAATCATAAGTAAAAAAAACATTAACTACAATAAGGGAAATAAGTTTCATCTTAATCAATTTTTTTTTAAAAAAATTGACCCGAAGGATGTTTTTGAATTCATGACCATAAAGCAATGGGCAGGAGTAGGCGCAACAAGGGCGGTTTGAAATATACAAAAGAGGGAGAGGAGGAATCTGAATCAGAGGATGATGATGGCAGGGGGAAGCAACTATTTGGGAACATTGGCTATAGTGGAAGGCCTATGTGAAGGTTTGTGCTCCTTTGGATTGTTCTGTGGGAGTCATATGTTTTAGAGTTGAGAAGGGAAAGCAGCAGATCTAGTGGGTGCAGTGTTGAGAGGGCCTTGAGAGAGGTTGGGGGTTTCTTTGAGGCAGGAGATGCAGTGCTTGGTGAGATCTTTGGTTTCCCTATGTCGAGTCTTGGCTTCTCCCTTGGAATTACTACTTTTGGTGTTGTTATGGTTAATGTTAGATGTTGGTGGAGTAGCCTATGGCCCTATGTGTTTCCTGGTGTTATGCGTTTACCCCTTTCGCTTTGTTGTTCCCTAAAGGGAGTGTGCGGTTACTTGGGTGTCCTTGGGGTTTATAGGTTGAAGAAGAGGCTTATTTTTTGGTTCTGCCTGATGTAGTAGGATGGCTTGGGGGCTTTATTTGTTGGCCTTTTCTTCTTATCGCTTCCTCTAGGTTGTTTGATGTGTCAATGTGTTCTCTGTTTGGGGGCTATCTTTTGGGGGTTTTGTCGTCACGGTTGTGGTTTCCAAATGGTAGGTGGGCTTTAATTCCTATTATCTTGGTTTGGAGCATATTTTGGGTGGTTGGCCCATAAGATGGAGTAGTTGTAATGCTCAAATGAGGTTGTTCTCTTCCCTGTTCTCTGCAGGGTTTTGTGTGGGCCTGTGCTAGTGTTATCAATGGTTTTTCTTGTTGGGGGTTGGTACTTTGGTTGGAGCCTTCTGTGGGTATGGGTTTGGAGTTGTATCAGCTTCATTCTTTGTTGAATGTGTTGAGGGCTGGGTGGTTTTTAGAGATAATTTTGAAGACCTAGATGTTGTTGCTACTGCTGCTTGCTAAGGTCCTCCTTCTCACTATACTCTCTTCCTTCTCTCCAAATACTAGGTCTTCTTTTGAGGTGAAGACCTCTCCTTTGGAGGTGGATTCCTCTCCCTCTAGGGTTGAGGTGTATTCTGGGAATGAAGGTCTCTTACTACTTTTCCCATTGAGGGGGATCCCAATATTTATTGAGGTGGAATGTTGGTGTTCAGGGGTGTTGTGGTTGTGGTGGGTTGGAAAAGTTTGGTCGTGTCTCCTATAGAAGTGGATTGAGCAATTGGTTTTTATGGAACACACTTGGAGCCTCGAGTTCTTGTGATGATCTCTCCTATAGATGTGAAGAGGGTATGTTGTTGGGAAATATTTTGTCTACTTTTGGGGCTCTGCTTCTACAGACCTATAACTTAGTTGTTTTTGCAACTAGTATGGAGAGACTAATCTTCTTGAGTGATTGGTATGCTATTTCCTAGTTGTTGCAAGCTTTTCTCTTGGGTTTAAATTCCCTGCCAAAACCTGGTTGTATTGTGTTGTTGGTCCCGTCAAAATCAATGGGTTTAAGATCCATGTAGTTTCTTGGTTTTGTGTTGGTCAGTTGATTTCGGCTATTGGTTTGTCTTTGTTTGGTTGATGGGCTTTATTGTATTCTCTTTAGGTAGCTTGTCCACCCTTGTTTAGGTTTCGGGTCCCTTCAAAACCTAATGGTTTCAGGTCCATTCAAAACCTATTTCTCCTCTAATAAAAAACATTTAGGATAGTGAGGGAAATAATTTTAATATGAATCTAATTTGTTTACAAAAAAATATAACTAATTAATTTAGATATTTTAAGGTTGATGAAAAAGTCATTTATTGTTTTCACAATCAGAAACAAAAACAATATTAAATGCAGTAAGATAAATACATTTCATATGAATCTAATTTTTTTTAATTGATAAGAAAATATTTTAGATATTAGTGAACAAATCGGTTTTTTTTTTTATACCCAAAGGTTTTGTGAGTACAAATTTGGGATGGTATTATTATTCTCTAGAATTCTCTAAAATCATTTTTTTTCTTTTTTTTTCTTCATTGATCTAAATCTGATTATTAATTTTTAAACATGGAGATAGAAGTATCTTGGTACATATCTTCATAGTCTAGAAAACTTATAATTAATTTATAGTTTATGCAAGAGGCCACAAATAAAGCTAAACCTTTGCACTCCTCCTCATAACAACACATGTTTACATAAAAACCATCTAATATATCTAATTTGTAGGTTAGAAAGATTTCTTGAGTGGTCGGCCAAAATTAAACATCCCAACAAGCATTAGTGGTAGAGGGCCTTATATAAGTCTAGGGTACAAAGGGCAACACTACCTCTAAATGTTAAAATGTCATTCCTTCATACCTTAATATTTGTGATTTGTCTTGATTGCATATACTAGAAACATGTATGGAATTACAATAAATGTTGATAACATAGAAACATTTTATAGAACTATTGATGTATAAAGAAAAGAATTGAAGTTATATATAATAACTTTATAGATAGAACAAGGAATGGCTTTTATTCTTATGATTCCTTATGAAAAGGAGTCCCTTGATTCTTATAGTTCATATCTTTATAAAAGCGTAATAAAGGATGCTTCTCGAATAAGGTGGCTAGTTGCCTATAAATTCGCTCATTTGGGTAATTATGTTGTGATCATTTAAAATGAAATTTATACAATTAATATAAATAAATGCATTGAATATATTTATTTTTTAAAATAAAAAATAGAATATATAAAATTAATTCAATATAATTTATTATCCATGTAAAATGAAGTTTTAATGTGGAGAAATATTTTTTTTAGAAATTTATTAAATATGTTAGTGTAGTGATTATTATTTTAATTTTTTTAATGTGAAGATGTATTTTTAGGCGTGATATATCAAACATATTTAAAATTTTAATATAAAAATTTCAATTATATGTTGCAATGACAAGTCAATGACGAATTATACCTTGTGAAAAAATGCTATCATCAAATTTCATATACTAAATTAATTATTTTACTTAAGTTTTACATTTTATAATATTAATATTGACATGCTATCTTTTTATTTTAAGCCACAGGTCTAACTTTAATCCTAGTTATAATTTGAATCTTAATACTAACCCTAGGTGAGCCCTAATCCTAATTGAATCATAATCCTAATTGAATTTTAATCCTAACTTAAACCTCAACCCTAATTGACCTCTAATTGAATCCTAATTGATCCCAAACCTAACCCTATCCCTAATTCAACCCTAATGCCAGTTATCTTTAATCACCTAAACCCTCCAAGCTTTATCTTAGAATTTTTATTGAACCCTAACCTAATTTAATCCTAATCCTAATCATATTCATCTCTCTCTATATACATATATCTCCCTCTCTCTCGTCTAGGGAGATATACATATATATCTCCCTCTCTCTATATATACATATATGTCTCATCTCTCCATATACATATATGTCCTGGTTTAATTTGCATTTGTATCTCTCTCTCTCTCTCTATATATATATATAAATTCCTTTATCTTTCTACCTCTACATATAACTTCCTATATATTTATATCCATCCATAGATCTCCCTCTCTTCCTCTATATATAACTTCCTATATCTTTCTATCCCTCCATAGATTTCCCTCTCTTTATCTCTCCCTCTTTATATCCATTTCCTCCATACCCTCATCCTCTATCCTTTCTATCCACCCCTCTCTTCCTTCTCTATCCCTCTCTCTCTCCATTTATCCCTCTATCCCTCCATACTCTCATTTCCTCCCTCAATATTTATCTCATATATTTCCTCTCCTCAAACTCCCTATTTCCCCCCTCTATATCTTCCTCCCCCCTCTCTCCCTCTTTTGTCTCTAGGTTATCTATGACTATCTTTTTTGTCTCCCATCTCTTCCCTCTCCCCCACTCTTTATCATTGTCCAAATCTCCTATCTTATTCCATCCTCTATATCCCTCTATCTCTATATTCCCTATATCTGTCCCTCCATCTCCCCCTCTTTCATTGTTTCCCTCCTTTTGTCTCTATTTATCCTTCTCCCTCTTTGTCTCTCCTTCCATCTCTCCCTCTATATATTTATCGCCTTGTCTTTTTCTTATACTCTATATCTCACCCTCTCTATCTTTCCCAAGTTGTATCTATCTCTCCATCTCTCCTTTATATCCCCATCTCTCCCTCTTTCTATCTATATCTCTCCCTCTCTCACTCTTTCTCCCTATCACTCCTTTTTATATCTTTATACTTCTCCTCTCTCTTGTCTCTATTTTTCTTCTTCCTCTCCCTGCCTCTCTATATGTTTATACATAACTATCTCCCTCTCTCTCTCTCTCTCTTATGCATACACAAACACTCATTGTTTCTCCCTCCCTATCTCTACCTCTATCTCTATATCTATCTCTCTACCTCTCTATATCTATCTCTCCACATTGCTTCCTTAATCAATCCCTATATCTCTATCTTATTATCTCTCCATGTCTCTCTACCCCTATATATTTCCATATCTACCTCTTATATATCACTCCCTATATCTTTGTATTTCTATCTCCCCCTCATTCTCTCCATTTCTCTCCATCTCTATATATTTATTTCTTTCATAGCTATCTATCCCTCTATCCTCTCTCTATATTTATCTCCCTCTACTCCCCATATCTATCTCCTCCATCTCCATCCCCATCTCCATTTCCATTTTCATTTCCATCTCTATCCCTATCTCCTTACCCATTTGTATCTCTCTTGCTCTTCCCCCTATATCTCTCCCTATTTGAAGCATAACATGAACCTATTGGTAATGGAGCTTGATAATCTTGTTGATTTAGATGTTTTGTTTAGTTGTGTGTAGATCCTTGTAATTGGATGCATAATTGATTTGAATTTCTCACTTTTCTATTAAAATTTGTGACCTTTATTGCTCAAAAATCATTTTCTAAATGGACTACCAATTGAATTCATGTATACTGTACAAATGTATGCAAAAAGTAGACCAAAATTTTCCCTAATTTATGTTCCACACATTTTCAGTGTGTACCCATTTCACACCAAAGTGTGATTGCTAGGTTTAAATTATTTTTAGATGTGCTCTTATTATGAAAGGCCTTATATTAGACTAAATATTTTACATGGAAGCAAAGAATATATTTCTTAGAATATATTTTTTAATTTTATGTATATCAGTATAGAAACTTAGTTTTATATATAGCAGTGTGATTGTTGGGTTTAAATTATTTTAGATGTCCTCTTATTATGAAAGACCTTATATTAGACTACATATTTTACATTGAATCAAAGAATATATATTTTAAATATTTTTCAATATTTTTTTAATTTTATGTATATCAATGTAGAAACTTAGTTTTATATGTAGTAGTAAATTTAAGAAAGTTGTTTCATAGTTAATCTTATAAATTTAAGAAACTTCTTTTTATATGTAGTTTTTTATAAATAATAATATTTTTATTAGAAAAGATTACTTAAATAAATCTAATAAGATATGTTGTTTCAATGTTTAATTTTCTAAATTTTACAAACTTCTTTTTATGTCAAGTAATTTAATATTTTTTTGTCTTATCTTTAAAAATATTTTTTTTTTGGAAATTATTAATTATATAAATTCAATGAACCAATGCATTTGATTCCAATAGATAATAAATAACTTGTCATAATATAACAAATCATTCCCTTTTAAAAAATTAAAACTCAAAATTCTAATATTACTTTATATTCTTTTATTATTAAAATTTTATTTTAAACAAAGCTCCTCTCTTTTGTTATACATGATCATTCACATTTCCTCCTAAACATCTCTTTTCTAAAATTTAAATTATCTCAATCATTTTAAGAGACAATGTGAATAATTTCTAAAAATAAAACCCTCTTCTTCTTTCTATATTCCATGCCACTTAAATTTTTAAAAATAAATTATTTTAATTATAATATTATTCCAATAAGTAATATTTAAAGAAATCCCAATAATTCATCTCTATCAACATCACTTACATACAATATGCTTAATAGACCATCCATATTCATAAATATCAAATTCATATAAACCCTATCTGTAACATATAAATTGTTCATTTAAACCGAAAGACTTACAAACATAAATATTATTAAATCATCGTAATAGTGTTCGAAGGTGAGGCCCAACCTTACAATCGCGTCTTTCATTTCTGGATCTCCCATGATGAGGCTAAATATAGTGTCTTTGCAGGCTATTAATTTATTGGCTATTATTAGCCATTAAGGGAGTGGAGGGTATTTTCTAGAAGAAGTATATATAGCTATGATATGTTGAAGCAACATGTATTCTGGATTTAATATAAAATAGATTCTTCTGCTTTGAGAGTAGATGTAGTCGATGAACCACTATAAATCTTGGTATTTCTTTGTTTGTGTTTGGTTTTACAATTCTGATTTAATTTTCTGCAAATCTTTTCAACAATTGGTATCAGAGCTCTGGTGAAGAAGCTCGGTGAAGCAGCTCAGTGGTGAAGCTAGCTGGAAATCTTGAAGAATTCCCAGAAGAATGGACTAAGCAAATATGGAAGAGAGTCCCAAATGAGATGATTAGGTTCAAGCTCTCATGTCTATGTGCCATGGCCATGAAAAGAGTCATAATGAAGCGGGAGTTATTCATCAAATGTTTTTGGATGAATTAAATGATGAAGTTGATTCTATTATTGAGGAGTTTCTTGGAATGATGGAATTAGGTAGTGATATGGAGTAGATGCAAGAAATAAAAAGTGTTGTGGCTTAGTCGAGAGAAGAGGAAGAGGTAGAAGAAATATTTTATTTTGCTGATAATGAAGTCTCTCTTTTCAAATTGCAGCAGGAGGTAGAAGATTCAAACACAATGTGTTCAAGGAATGGTTATAGTACTTAGTCTGTAAGGAAAAAAGGCTAGATTTGATTTACTAACTGAAACTTTATCTACTTCTTTCAAGTCTACCACTGATTCACTCTAAGATCTCTTTCTAGCTCCTATTTTCTTGGCTACTCCTATCATGAGTAGAATAGAGAAGGAAACCAGAAGCAAGGGTTCTCTTAAAGAGGGAAGGTTGTAGCAGTAACGAGATCTAAAACTAGATCCTAGGGAAAATGAGGATTTGCATGTTTCAGTAGAGGTTGAGGAGGTTGAAAGCATGATGGAGTCACTTTTGCAGCCTATGGATAAGGGTTTGAATGAGCACAAGAAGGAACAACTAAGAGAACTTGTAATAAGAGATAATGAGTTTTGTTGCTTTTGTGGTGAGCTAGGGCATAGGTTGTATGACACTGCCACCTAAGTCAGATGACTTGTAGCATAAGTCTCACGTTGGAGAGATAGTTGTTGTGGGTGATGAAAAAAATGTTGAAGCGAATAGAGGAAATCTAGGTAATAAGGGATCAACCATTGGTGGAAGAGCCTAGAATAGAGGTTGTAGCATCAATCAAGAGGCAAAAAAGGGAGATATAGTGTTTAAGGTTTTGTGCCTTGAGGCAAAGGTAGAAGAAATCAGCCATGAGGAGGCATGGGATGGTAACATGAGGAAGCAATGGGACACAATGGAAGGATGTGAGGAAAGGGTTGTACTTATTTCTACATTGGCTGAGGGAGATCACCATGCTGATTTCTATGGGTCCATTGAGAGGTTGTCCCCTGCACAGTCTCTACAAATTCAATCTGTAATTGAGGAAAAAGAAACAAAAGCAAACACACTGGCATCTGAAAGTTTTAGTTTTTGAGAGGAAGAGGATCTTGATAAGGAATTTTTCATTGCCTCCACGGCCTTGGTTGAGGAGGAGGTGTATGGGGGATCATCTAGTAGTAGTGGCATGAGCGAAGGTTAAATTTCCATCAAGAATCCCCATCAAAATTTTGAGGGTGAGGCACTGCTGCATTGCATGATCAGGTGTGCATTTCTTGATGAAATTCAGAACAAGCTTGATTATCTTTCAGCATTGATAGTTGAGAACTTCCTTGAGCACCGACTCTAGCTCCTTGTGTTCAAGTCTGGGATGGTCAAGTCAGGTGACCAACCACCATTTGATGGAGTAAAAATTGGTAAAAGGTGTGTTCAAGAACTTGGCAATAGTGAATACCATAGCTTTGCTTTTGTAAATGCAATTGATGCTCGCGCTCAAGACAAAGAAATGTTGATTGAAGATTTGATAAGGAAGATTACTTGCTTATGGCAGACTGATGAGTTGATGTGTTGCAAGCCTACACCTACGGGTGAAGCATGAGGTGGTTTGAATATTGTGGAGTAGTCCCTTGGAAAGCCGTAAGTGTTGCCTTAAAAATGCACACTAGTAAGCCCCTTCCTTTAAATTTCTCTCCTGTTGACTTTGGTTCTTGGATGGGAGGTGACAGAGACCACCATCCAAATGTAACAACCAAGGTTAATAGAGATGATAAATATTTTTCCAAGATTGTGTTAAGCTTTGTTCTATCAGACTTGGAGAAGATTAATGTGAAGTGTTCATGAACAAAATTTGGAGACACTATGGTCTTCAATCTCGATTAAAATTTGACATTAATGTTGTACATGCAAGGGATATCATGATTGTACTGGTTTCACTTCAAATGAGAGCTTTTTGGGTGGTGAAGCCCAACCATTATAACCACCTCTTTCATTTTTGGCTCTCCCATGATGAGGCTAAATATATGTTAAGCCCCTTCCTTTAACTTGCTCTCATGTCAGCTTTGGTTCTTGGATGGGGGGCGGGGGTGAGAGAGACCACAATCCAAATGTAACTACCAAGGTTACTAGAGATGATAAATATTTTTCCAAGATTGTGTTAAGCTTTGTTCTATCCAACTTGGAGAAGATTAATGTGAAGTGTTCATGAACAACATTTGGAGACACTACGGTCATTAAAATTTGACATCAAGGTTGTACATGCAAGTGATATCATGATTGCACTGGTTTGACTTCAAGTGAGATATTGTTGGGTGGTGAAGCCCAACCATTAGAGCCGCCTCTTTCATTTCTAGATCTCCCATGATGAGGCTAAATATAGTGTCTTTGTAGGCTATTAATTTAGTCATTAAGGGAGTGGAGTGTATTTGCTAGAAGATGTATGTATAGCTGTGATATGTTGAAGCAACATGTATTCTAGATTTAATATAAAATAGATTCCTCTTGCTTTGAGAGTGGACATAGTCTTTTAAGGGGAACCACTATAAATCTTGATATTTCTCTATTTGTGTTTGGTTTTACAATACTGATTTAATTTTTTGTTTTCTCTTTTCAACAAATAGACCATCCATACTCATACAAATTAAATTTATATAAACCCTATCCATAAAATATAAATTAATAATTTTAATTGAAAAACTAGACATAAATCTTATTAAGTCGTCATAATCTATAATCACTACCTACAAATCCGCTACTTTTAAAACCGCCCTAAAAAGAGCTCAAATTCGCTGTCAATTTCATGGTACGGGTAAGTGTACATGCATTTCAAGCTCTCTAGAATGCATTTCAAACTCGTTGAAATAAATCTGTAGTGCCTTATATGTTCCTTATTTTGTGGAAGCAAAATTTACATCTATTGATGGTACCATGCAAGACCAATCATTATAAATCAGAAGAGATTTCCAAGATTTTCTCTATCTTCTTTGAAAAAAATCACTCTGTACATACACAGTAGCCATTTTTTAATGGGAAAAATGAAATAAAATAGATGACAGGAATTTCAATCTCCAAAGCTCTCATTACAGTAGAAGGGTACATCTCATTCAGAGACATATAATTGAAAAGAAAAGATAAAACAAAACAAACCCAATTACACAATAGAACTATACGTTGGGAATGTGTTGAAATTGATATTGTGTATTTACTTTCAGGTTGCATTGAGCAGAACACCAGGTGATTACTGCCTTGCCTGAGCTTTTCCCCACTTTCTTTTCCACTGCAATACAACTGCCACAAGTGAAAAGATAAAACATGTTGCACATACAAAGCTTCGAACTTCTGCCCTTCCCCTTATTTTTAATTGGGATTGAAATTGAAATAAGCTATTCTCAGGAAATACAGGCCCTAGATCTAAGAACATGAAGCTGCAAATACAAATGAAGGAGATCCAACGATATGAAGCAGAGTTGATGGCAAAGTTAGAGAAGGTGGGGATGAGATCGCTAAAGACAGAAGAAGTGGAGGAGTGCCTTTGATTATTGCAATCAATATGTAGACATGCCAAGCTGCATCAGTTACTCTTGGCTCTTCAACTTCCACCTTCTTCATTCCAACTTCCTTTGTAACTTCCATTTATTTTTTCTTACATGGACCTGAAACATCCATGATGCCACTGTAAGAAAGCCTCTCGGCATAATAAAAATTAATTATTAATTATTAATTATTATTAATAATAAATATTGTATGAATTATTATATAAAAAAATTATAAAAATAATGATTAATATATTATAATAAATGTAATATACTATAATTATTATTAATGCTAATATACTAATATTATTTTTTTAATATGAAATAATTATTAAATAGATTATATAATATTAAATATTACCCTAAATATTCATAGAAATGATAGTATTAAATCATTAATTAAATAATATAAATCTATAGAATTTTAATTATACCTTAATTTGTATAGTCATAATTATACATATACAATAAAATATGAAATATTTTTAAATTATTAAATTATAAATATATAATTTATTTAATTTTTATGATGAATATAATAAAAATTATATTTAAATAATTTTAATTTTAAGAAAGAAATTTATTATTTATTATATTTATTTTTAAATAATAATTATATTATTTTGTACAAGAAAGATATTTTAATAATATTCTAAATAAAAATTATATAATATTTAATATATAAATTAATCAAAATTGAATACTAAAATAATATATTTAAAACACCTCACAAAATAATATAAAATCTTTCAGATAAAAAATCATATTAAAATAATAACATAAATATTTAACCTTTCACCCCTCTTCAACAAAAAACATTTTTTAAATGAAACAAAAATTTCAATATTATATATATGAAATAGGGAGGGGAAAGTGGGCCCACTCCACTCTATGCTACACACACCATAATTCACAATCATAAATAATTTAAAATCCCCAAATATAAATCCAATCCAAACTTTTTTGTAAAGAAATCCTTTGTACTTAATTATTATTTTCATACCACGTGGTGGCATTCTGTGTGCCTTTCTTAATTTACAAGCATGCCCTTGATTCTAGCTTTTTTAAAAATTAAAATAGATTTATGGCATTTCGCTCACCTTTCCTAATTTACAAGCTTGTGTGCCCTTCTTAATTTACAAATATGCCCTTGTTTCTGGCTTTTTAAAAACTTAAAATAGATTTATGGCATTTGGCTCACCTTTCCTAATTTACAAGCCTATGCCATTTATTTGGGGCAACACCCATTCTATTAATTAGCAAAAAGAGGTTTACATTAGAATTTTTACTTTATGTTACCAGCCCATTACATTGCTTCCAACATTTTTTGCATTTGACCTTGAACACCCAAGCCCTACACTTCTATGATATAGATTTTGATAGAGCCATCCTTGGCTAAACTACTACCGAATTAGTAGACACCATTAAAATTGAGCATCACATAGACCAAAACTGATGCAAGTGTAAGGAATCATACACAACATATTCATAGAGATAGACCCATATGCAAAAAACCAAAATATAATATTGTCACCATGACTACACCATCATAGACTTGAACTGGAGTGTTTAGTTGTCAACATCCCCAACCTTCTGCATCTTCTTGGCTTCAATGGCATCAACAACAATTGGGTACTTTGCACCGCATGCATGGTGGGTTGGGTGGTTTGCTTTCTCTTCCATGTCACATAAGTCATTTTTGATCTAGTCATCCCCAAGACCTAGGTCCCATTCGTCATCGTCACTAGCCCAAATCTTCCCATCCAACCCTTCTGCCACCACATACTCCTAAACCCAACTAGGCTTCAGATTCTTGGTAATTCTAGCTACATGCATGAGGAAATTGATGCTCTTTGGTAACTCATTCAACTTTAGGGTCCTCACTACTAGAAAATTTAGCACTTCCAACCCATTCCCAAGAGACATGTAATAATTTTGTGGCATTGAAACAAGAAAATTAATGTCCATATTATCAAGGGCTTCATCCATTTCACTAAGCATCATGTGTTGAAACACCATTTGGTAAAGCTGCTTGCTTTTGTTTTTGGATACCCTCATCTAGAGTATCATAGCCAAGAAAATTACCATGATGTCAGTATTGACCATGAACCCTTGTTGAGCTAGTGGGAATTCACTCCCTAGAATTTGCTTGGTTTCCCAAAGAACTAGAGGATGAGTCAAAACCATAATTCCCTTCTACCAGTTGTCAATAATTTCACCATGAAAGGCCTATTGTTATTTGGTGTAGTTCAAAAAAAATGGAGTATATATTGCACACATATGAAGAATTGTGAAGAGAAAAAATAAACTTTGATTTCACCCTAACCGACAACACCTATTTTAGGATGCTTTCCTTACCAAGTTATAATGGCTTCATCGATAATTGTATTGTTCAAATAACCATTGTAAATCCATAGATAACTTGGAGTGATATAGCCACAACTATCACCACACATATGTGTCCTTCCACACTAGTTTATAATTACCAAATTCAATGAGTCATCCTTTCCAATGTCAGATATCCTGCATTCATACCTGGGGTGTACCCCTTTCATATTCCATCATACCTACCATTTTCCTTCTTCTTAATGATCTTGTCATACCAATCCCATTCTATGCCAGTCTAGTGGCCAGCTTAGTCTCAAGCCCTTTCAACCTCCACCTTTTCAAGGCCATTTGCAACATCATTTCCCTCTCGGTGTACATGGATAATCTTATATGCTTGAAATTTGGCTAGTAGCTCTCTTATAGGTTGCAACCGATGGCTAAGTTCCCAATTTGGCATATGATTTAGCTAGATAGAATTTACTGTTATAAGTGAGTCTCCTTTGAGGTGAATTTGATTAGCTACTATTTTGAACCTTATTTGTCTTGGCTTCTTTTATGCTAGTAGTACCAAACAACATGGTGTCATTGGTAATTTTTTTATGTGTGATTGCATCTAATCCATTAGCCACTAAGACCCCCAACCACCTCCCCCCTCTCATTAGTGAATTGATTTCCCTTCCCAAGAATTCTTCCATGATGATGAAGAGGAATGGAGAGAGAGGGTCTCCTTGCCTCAATCTAATAGTTGATGTGAAAAAACCATGCACCGCTCCATTGACTAGGATTGAAAATTTGGTCAGCGATATGCAACTACTTACCCACTTAATCTAGTTTTCCTCAAACCCAAATTTAATCAATAATTCCAATAGGAATTTCCTATCCACTAGGTCATAAGAATTTAAGATGTCTAATTTGAGGATCATACTGGCTTCTCTCACCATTCTTGTAGAGCAGATTATTTCATGTTCAATAATGATGCCTTCAACAATTGATATTCTTGGGGAAAATCCACTCTTTTGAAATGATTCCATTCAATACAGCCTTAAGAATATTGCAAATGATCTAGGTTATAACTTTGTAGAATGTGTTGCGTAGTACAATTGGTCTAAAATCACTCATAGTCAGTGGCTCCTTCTTCTTGGGGATCAGAGCAAGGAATGTGTGGTTGAGTGTTCTTAACATTGTCACCTTCCTTCTTAACTCCTCAACAACTAGTGTCATGTCATCCCCAACTATATCTCAAAATTTCTTGAAGAATCCTACTAGGAAGCCATCTGGTCTAGTATCTTTGTTCAAGTTTAATTGAAATGTAGTCTCTCTTACTCCCTCCTTATTGATTTTCTTACATAGAACCTCATTATTTTCTGGATTGATTATGCTTGGGATGTTTTTGAGAAATTTCTCCCTTACTTCCTTGCGCTCCAGTGCATATCTATTTAGAATTTCCTCAAAAATTCTCACTACTTCATTATTCATTTCTTCTAGGGACTTTGTTATTGACCTATCTTCCCTTTTGACCTCTATAATTCTATTTCAATTTCAATCTACAACAACTATTTTGTGAGAGTATTTTGTGTTTCTATCTTCCTCCTTCAGCCATGTCTCCTTGGAATATTTCTTCCAAAAGAATTCTTCTCTCTTTAGAACTTTGGAAATTTCCTCTTTTAGAAATTTTCATTTTGAAATTCATCATTTCCCATCTACCTGTAAGTGACAATGGTGTGATAGTGACTGGCAATAATTTTAGAGATTGTGCTTCTCAGGCTAGAATGAGGGAGACAACTCTCTTTTATAAAAAGATACTTGAATGGATGGTCAAGATCAAAAGCCAAAATGATGCCAAGATCATTGGTCAAAGTTGTATGCACCACGAAGAGGAAAGGTTAGGCATGGCTAAGGATAGACATTCAAGATTAGAAGAAGACTGAAAGTGATCAATAGTGGAAATTCAAAAGAGGAAGTGGAGGAAAGGTGGAGCTAATTAAATAATCATATTACTCAATTTGGGAAAGGATGTGGAGAGTTAAATAATCTAAATGATTATTTATTTATGGAAGAAGAGGGAAATAAGGGTAAATAATTAAAATGATTAATATGCATTCATTTAATTAAACATGGAGGAAATGCGATAGAGATATTAAATAATTAAATTTTATTAATTATTTAATAATGGATGAAAGAGGGATATAACGACTTAAATAATTGAAATAATTATTTAACTTATGGAATGAAGAAAAGGCTAATGAA
The DNA here is from genome assembly GCA_007258455.2 of Sequoia sempervirens. Taxonomy (NCBI): domain Eukaryota; kingdom Viridiplantae; phylum Streptophyta; class Pinopsida; order Cupressales; family Cupressaceae; genus Sequoia; species Sequoia sempervirens. Next base: position 179,114,034 of record VDFB02353493.1, on the reverse strand, counting down.
TAGTTAAATAATTAACATAATTATTTAACTATAGATGCAAAGTGAAGGGTGGATAAATAAATAAATGATAATTTATTTAATTAATCAAAAGAAGGATAAAGAAAGATGAAATGAATTAAATAAATAATTAAAATTATTCAATTATGCTAAGAAGAAAGGAAATAAATGTGGAAAAATGGCATTCACAAGGTTGGGGTATTTTTTAGTGCCTACAAACTTCTTCCACAATATTTTCCAAAAATGACCAACAAACATAGATTTTCTTTCTAAAACAATGATCTTAGATAACCTATGTAACTGTGAACCCCTTTCTAAACTTGCATAAATAAAATGAACAAATCACATTTGTAGATCAAAATACAAGGTTAGCACAAGAGTTCCCCATAAAATCCATTTGCATTGTTAGAAAACAAGGAAAAGGTTGATATAATTGAGCAAATACAAACACAAATAACTATCCCTATTCTAAAACAAGACAAACACTTGATCTTATGGGGGGATTGGTGCTATTGTGGAAAATAGCCCTTTCCCAACCCCTTTAGATAAGCTAATGATAATGATGGACAAGATCATTTCTCAAATGAAGAGAGTGACCTTGCATGATATTGGAGATGAAATGCTAAGATTATGGAGTGATGTTGAGAAAAATCAGTTCTCCTGAAGAGAGTGACTTTACATGAGTGATTGTGGAGGATTTGCTAAAGAATGATGCCTCTATTTAAATATTTTCAAATGTTAAGAGTGCCAAACATGGAGGATGTGGGATAAAGATCAAGCCAATGATAAGAGGCCACTTGTCAAGATGTGATAGGCTGATGCATGTGCAAGATTTGGGAAATGTGCCCAAGAGGGGGGAAATTTCAAATTTGAAATGAGAGTTAATGTTGAGTTTGACTTGTGCAAGGGACATGCAAGAGACATGTAAGGCCTCATAAATGCTTTGTTGGGTGTACATGCCAAATTTGGGGGGAGATTCAAACTTGAAGAATATTCTCCCTTTATGCCAAGTTGAAAGTAAATAAGGATTTTAATAAATCAATAAATGGATTTATTTGTGCAAGTGGAGATATCTAGAGGATTTGACATGCATTAGATTAGATTTAATCAAGATTAATTAGCTAGGATGATGATTAGGATGCTTTGACTTTTATGACTTAAATATTTGATTTATTTAAATAAAAAAAAGATGGAAAATGTATTTGGGGATTTAATTAAATAAAGGGCTTGATTTATTTAATTAAAAGGAGGGTGATGGGATCAAGTTGATTTATTTGATTTAAACTGATGACTTTAGGAGATTGATAAATAAACTTGATTTATTTTCCAAATGCATGAATATGACCTAGTTGAATGCATTATGCCAATTTTGTGTGTCTACATTTTGCCCCTCTTTGAAGCAATGTAATTGTTGCATTGGTTCAAAGAATAAAATTTTCGTGATCAAAATTCAAAAAAAATTCTGATTTTTTTGGATGCCCCAGCAAAAAGAAGTACATTGGTACATTTCCCCCTCGAGAGATCAAGCGAAAAGATTCAATTTGAGGGTCAATCTCACGATAAAGAGGTTCAAAATGGATGGTTATGGATAATGATGCAAATGAGATGGTTTTAAGATGCTTAGAATAACAAATCTATATTATCCTAAACAACTTAAATGATGATATGATGTATGAGATGGATGAAATGGATGATGTGATATGTTGTGATTATGCAATGGATGATTTATGAGATGCTTAGACTAACAGATCTATATTATGATGATGATGCAAATGCAATGCATGTGAAATGATTGATGTTACCTATTATGTATGATATGAATGATATGTGGCATGCTAACGGTTTGTGGATGCAGGATGGATGCAAGATGGATGCATGATGGATGCATTGGTGATGATGATGTTAGTGCAGAAATGAGATGATGACAAGAGGATCCCACAAGTCCATGATCTGACGGGACTTTATTAGAGATGATGATAATGCTAGATGCTGAGGATGATGATAAATGATGATGATGATGATAAATGATGATGATTTTCTTATCAAGGATTGGGATTTTAAAAGGGCTACTTACCTTATTTTTTATTACACACGTAGATACGATGTATCAAGGTATAAAGAACCAAGATTTCATTGTACCTAGTGTGATGGACTTTGACTCGACAAACAAATAGGAGTATTCTTGTTCACACTTGACATATGGAAACCTTGCTAGGACCTACCTAACAAAGCAAGTATTCACCAAGCTATTTTACAAGAATGTCCAACAATCATAGTAGACGAAAGATAATGATCGTTGCCCCATTCCTATCTCTCTAAATCCTTCATTTAGATATCATCGAGAGGTCCTTGGAATGAGTGCAATAAAATAAATCAAAATAAAATATCAAGTATGCAAACAAGCCAATGTTCTTCATACCTTCAGCGAGAGGGATGTGTTTTGATAGGATAAGATCCAAAGTGATATCCAAAAATGATGCCCATTGTCGAAACAATATATCCTAGGACATGCATTGTATAGGATGATGATGGTTTGATAAGTTGATTGATAGGCTACTGATATAAGGTCGATTGACATGTTTGTAAATGATCAAGATTTTGATTTTGCATTTAACGGTTTGTTGTTCTGATTTTGATTCTGTGTTTAAAGTTTGCTTTTGTTGATTGTTGTGATTATTTTTGTTTGTTTTTCCAAAGGACGAAGGTGATGATCAATTTATTATGGGTAATTGATTATTGCGGGTGCAAGCGAGATGAGATGGATGGATTTTTTCAAATATTTGGATGTTTTTGACATTTTATCTTTACTAATTTCAATCCATTTTTTGATTTTTTTTTTATTTTCATTTTTTTTAATTTATTTTTTTAGATTTTTTTTTTTTGTATTTTTTGAAATATTTTAAGCTCATGATGAATCACAAGGTGTTGCTGATGTAGATGCCCCTGTCATAATGTGCCATCGATATCCTGCTTGAAGGAGCTGCTTTGCTAAGATACATGCACTTGAATGCAACTTTTGGGATTCTTGATTTGTTTTATTGATACCAGGGTTAACTCTGTCGCTATGCGCACATCACAATACAGTGCCTTCATAATCCTTATGATGAAGGGTCATCACTGTAGACATGCAAAATATGCATACAAGTCAATCCAAAGGTTTAATCAAATAATACCATTTCATCTCTCATAAATCATTCAGCCTTTATCTTGCATCATCCATTTAATTAAATAAATCAGGACTTCATTTAATTGAAATCCAATTCATATTTCTCCTTTTCTAATTTAAATAAATCAAATATTTGAGTCAAATTGCTCAAACATCCTAATCATTATCCTAGCTAATTAATCCTGATTAAATGCTAATCCTCACCACTTGCATTCTCTAGATTTAGCCACTTGCACCAATAAATCAATTTATTGATTTATTAAATCCAACATTTTCACTCAACATGGAATAATCCATAGAATTTTAAATAAAAAACAAGTGGACATGTACATCCAACAAGTCATTTATGAGCTCTTACATGTCCCTTGCCAAAGTCAAACTTAGCATTCATTGCACAAATTTGAATTCAAATTTCCCCCCTCTTGGGCATATTTCCCAAATCTTGCACATGCATCAACCACTCACCACTTGACAAGTGTCTTCCTCTTATTTGTCCAATCTTAGTCCCACATCCTCCATGTTTGGAACTCTTAGCATTTGAAAATCTTTAAATAGAGGCTTCATCCTCAAGAAAACCCTCCACAATTTCATCTACAAAGCTTATGCAAAGTCATTCTTCATTGGAGAACTGATTTTTTCCACTCCATATCTTAGCATTCCATATCATATTCAAACCATTTTTTATCATGAAGCTTAAGCAAGGATTGGGAAAGGGATTCTTTCCATAGAAGCACCAATCCACTATGAGATAAGGTTTGGTCATGATTTTATGTGCTTGCATCTAATTGTCTTTGTTCTATTTAGCTTGCATATTTTAGTATGATCAATTATTTCATAGGGATGCTCTATCTTATTTGGTTGATTTAATTAAAAACTCATGTGTGTTTGTTTATACTAAGCAAAATGCAGATTTAGCATCCACATTATGGCGCTAGAAGGAGGGTAAAACTAATGCATTTCATTTTTAATTTTCTTGTCTGGTTTACAAATTTACTTACTTTTTATATGGAGTTCAGAGAATTTTGCTTTTAGAATGCTTAGTCCTTTAAAATTTCTCATAAACCTGATTGTCTATATTGTATAAATGTCATTAGTTATCTACAGATGCACATTATACATAAATTTGACAATCCTCTCTAGAAAATCAAGATAGGATTGTTGATTAAATATGTTTGCTTGCGTTGTTTTCATTTATAGAAAGTTCAAGAGGGCAGGTATGGTTTCTGTCTGAGATTGGTCCCCTCTTACAAATATTTAGCATGACATCTCCTTGATAACCACCCCTCTTTCATTCCACTTTTTATGGTTTATGCCTGTCAAAGTTCAAGGTTGTTAAATCTATTTGTCTATATCGCCCTTGATACAAACATAAGAGGGAAGATGTGCATTACTATGATTGTATTTAAATATTAATGGTTTACTATTAAATATTAAATCCTATCAATCTGTAGTGGTTTACTATGAAAATAAACAAAAAAAAAAAATATTTGGTTGCAACTAAGAAAGGAAAGGGGGTCAATCTAATTGACTAAATCTTTCTGACATAATTTCAAAGGGATGCACCAGGCTGGATCTACTGATAATCAACATTACTTTCATCATAGGCACAATCAAGCGCACTTCGTAGCTGAGGGAAGTATATTTTCTTTAGATTACTTGGGTTATTACTCTGCAAAATGCATAACTTGTATACATTGCAAACGTTCTAAGTTCGCTTCAAAGGTTATATTCATTATGATGGAGTCACAATTTTAGAACAATATGCATCCTCTGTTAGTGCCAACGCAACATAAAGATATTGAATCCTTTAAGAATGCCAATCATAGAAGGCCTTGCAAGTTTTGGATTCTATATTAGGAGCTATTTCACTAGGCGTTGGTTTCTGAGGATCATCAATAGGCTACGAGGATGCTAACCAAAGTTAGTTCAAGAAGCTGTCAAGTCCATCTATAAGAATCACTTGATGTCATCATCATGAAATCAGAAAACATGCTGGAGAAGATTGTGGAATTCGGCTCTAGAAATCTGTCAAACAGTTCATGCATTTTGTCCATGCTTCTAGACTATCAAACAGTCCACATGCTTTGTCTATGCTTTTGATTTGTTAAACAATTTACGTGTCTTGTCTATGCTTTCACAACTTGCATTTTATTTGAAAGTTTTTGAAGCTTCTTCATTCAAATTTACTCCCGCCAAATGCATTTGTTCAAATCTGTATTCCATGAGACCACATTTCCATGAATCATTCTATCAAACAGTTCATGTGTCCTATCAATATTAACTTTCAACCACTTAATGAATGTTCATGCACGTATTTGGAGCAGCTGCAAACAAGAGAAAGCACAGATCTGGTAAATGCCGTCCTGTTGTTGGGTAAGTAGTCTTCATTTCCCTGCATTCTGCATTCAAGTGATTTGATATTATTGATACCGCATTAATATGACACTAAGAATGGCATATGGATTTCAAAAAGGAGAATCGCGCCACGAAAGTTAATTGATCCTGCTAACATATTTGCTATCAATTTATTTTTGTTTATTATTATCTTTCATATTAGAACTGGCACACATTTAATTGGGTCTTTCCTTTTCACTGGCGCACATTAATGTCACAATGAATGAGAAATGTTTTTCATCTACAAGTAGTTAAGCTATTCCATTAAAGTTCAAGGAGATATAATTGGCAATGACTAACAACAATAGTTGACTAGAAAAGTGTGACATTGATATTGAAGGCCTGGCGGTGAAATATTCAATATTTTCACATTTTAATAAGTGGCCGGCTATATTCTCCCAGGTATTTGAATGCATTTTCTGTAAATTCAAATGATTGTAAAGATCTGTAGGTCATTTATCTTAATATAATTTTGGTTGGATGCTTTTAAGATTCACAAGTCATAAGTCTTTGAATGCCTTGTAGATTTTGATCAAAGTAGTTGTCACTGGTAATGAAGGCAAGCCGCAAGGCCAAATTTTAGCTCCTTTTTCTACCTTCTTCTCTTCCACATACCAACTTTCTGATTCACTTTTTTTAGATGGACTTAATGCATAGATATAAATCATCCATTGACTGTTTATTGTAGGAAGATCCTTAAAGTGATAGCTAAAGTCCATGTTGAGCACTTATGAACATCTTTTTGAATATTTTTTTGTCTATATTCGTAGTCTATGATGTGTATTCCCTTGAGGCATTTAAGTGATTTGACACCGTGTAAAGGAGTGTTTGTTTAAAACTTGATCCACATCAAATTGAAAAGAGAGGGCACTTTCATTATCAGATTTCAATGGCAAAGAATAGTGTTTACTATGGGCAGACTTTAACAAATGGGAGGTGCCTATGTTACCAAATATTTAAAGCCTTGTTGATATATTCTTTTATTATCTTTGAATGTTGCAGTTGTATTTGGTAATTGTTATTAGTGTCTTTAAAGTAAAAATTATTATTGGCTTTCTAAGATTTTAGGTCTTATAGAACTTTTTTGTTGATATTTTGGGACATATTACTTGCAAGAAGGTTCATAAGTGATATAAATGGGATGCCTTAAAATTGTGGAATATAATAGTTGACATGCCTTTGTGCATATTCCTATAAATTTTGCAATATATGCATAAAAACTTATTTGTAATTGTTTTGTGGCCTTGTAGGTTGATGTCAAAGTCAAACATTGGAATCAAGCAAAAACGAAGGAAAATTGGAGTTAAAGACTTAAAATTGAAACCTAAAAGCGTTCTTAAATGCTTTGAGCTTTTTTCACTTACTTTAATTTTTGGTTTCATGCTAACTCACCTTTGGTTTTTAAAACGAACATTTTAAAATGCTTGGAGGGTTTGTTGTATGTCATAATTTTCTATTTTATGCTAACTCACATTTCGTTTGGTGCTTTAAAATGAGTTCATCATTGCTTTGAAGGCTAAAACAAACAAGTGTTTGAGTTGAGTGATTTTTTCTTTGGTGTATTTTGAGTGCGTACCCTCTCCCCTTGTGCTTCGTGCAATCTAGGGTGCAAGAGAAACACTCAAAATGCATTTTATTGCTTTGAGTCACCTTTAGAGGGGCCTGCCTAAGAGACACATCCAAAAGGAGAACTGGAAGGCAACTCCAACCGGTTTTTCATTCAGGCTGGTATATAAATGGATGACTAAACTATCAAGTCCTCATGGTATGTAGGCCTTAGCCATACAGTTTCTTTCAGAACGGGGTACTACCGTAAAATGTATAAGAGCCCCTAGTAGGATTGATTAAAGCCTTTAGTGGCTTGCTGGACACTCAGAAGGTGCGATGTCCCCGATGTTGTGTCATTAAGAACCTTTTTTGTAGTTGCCAACCAGTCCATCCAACAAGTTTATCAAAGTGGTGCATTGGAACTTAGATTCCAAGAAGTTACTTGCCATGTCTGATCTTGGTTAGAATATAGAGGTTAAGACTTCATTCTTAACATACCTTTATATTTTGTCCTTGGTTGTATGTAAATGCATCTCTTCTACTATGAAGGGCATGAGGCAAGCCCACCAAGAAAAATGTACCAATTGAGCTAGTGTGTTATATTGCTTGTGAGTCAGTTTGAAAACATAGGGCTTTTATCGAAAACATTGGAAAATAAACATTCAACATGTACATCAAATCTCAAACCCTTTAGGAGAGGAAAATATTCTTGAAAAAATTCACATGTTATTGCTTTCCCTTGGGATTCGTATCCTTAGAGGCTTCTAAACACTTGAATTTACATCTCAATTTGCCTACTAAAGTTAAACAATAGGTAACCCTTGCCTTAAATTCATCAAAGTTTCACATAACATACCTTGTGAAATGAGATGAAGTTGAGACATTGGAAAATTAGTTTGAAAACTAATCAAGAGTGTGTTTGTGGTAAAAGGAATCCACTAAGGAAATATAACAAATTGGACCCCACACATGTGCTTGATATCTTTTGGTCATATGATTTTTATGCAAAACAATTGTCTTTTGATTTTGAAATTACTCTTAGAGAAAAGTGTGTTCTTCAATACCTTGGCCTAGTAAACAAAGTCTCTCTAAGTCTTTAGGATCAAATCAAACACTTCATCCATCTAAATTTTTTATCAAAATCCATCCCATCAAACAACTTTAGAACTTTGGAAACATCATTCTAGACTTGGGTAAATCATCCTTAAATCAAATCAAAGTCATTTGTTTAATTAGGAGTATGGGAATGTATCCTTTCTCAGGCCTCTAGTTAAATCAACAATCCTTTGAACAAGTTCATCCTAAGATAACATCTTACATCTTAAGGTTTAGAAAGTTCATTATCCAAATATAATCAAGCCAATCAAAATCAAAGCCTAAGTCTAGCATTGATCCAAAGTTCCTAAACATTCATCAGTCATATCATTCACCCCCTTTCATTCTTCATCTCGTCATTAGTCCTAAGAACCTTGGAGGTCACTTTTATAAAAAGGTCAAAACACAAGAGGAACATGGAGTACAAACTTGATCCATTAGTCATGAGTAATCCAAATCAAATGAACTTTCAAAGCCTTACAACGCTGATTGATTATCAACACCCACACTTATACAATCCATACATAGGATCATTACCTTCTACAAATGTCAAAGGCACAGAAAGTGTGAGTATGCCCAAATCAAAACTTGGAACACATTTCCCGATGGTAGATCTAAATCCAAACCTACAAGTCTGCCAACTGAACAATCAAAGCATGAGCCTTCAAACAAACAACGTCATCCCACCAAATCCCTACATGCTGAATGAGAATGTACCAAGTAGAAGTTTTCCAAACATGAATCCAGCAAACTTTGGGATGGATACATTTTCAAATCATATGAATATTCCAAACATGAACAATGGTCAGTTTCAACCTATCATGCCAAATCTAAGTGTCATCCCAAATCAGAACATTGTCCAAAATCAAAGACAAGCACACACTCCAAATCTGCTTGAACAAAAACCAAATCAACTATATCAAGGGAGTCAAGATCGAAATCAAGAACAAATTTGGTGAGATCAAATTTCTACACTTACCAAAATAGTTGAGTCATTGCGGCAAGGGAAATCTCCACCACCATTACCTATATCATTCCTTGGTTTAGGGCTTCCCTCTTTACCTAGTACCAATCACTCCATCCAAATCAAGCCATCACATCAAATCCTTGGAATATACCATTGACATCACACCAACAGATGGTATCTAATCAAATGACAACATCAATCCTAACAAATCAAAATATGGTCTCCCAAAAACCTATCGCCTCAGTCATTCCAACCATCCCTATCACACCCATCACATCTCAAACCCTCACGATCACTCCAAACGTATCTCAATGACTCATCGCTACATCAAACACAATTCTGAATCTGCCACCACTACCACCAAAACCAAACACAGCAAGACAATATGACATTGCGCTAAAAGCTCACCAAGCCTAGCAAAAGGTCATCCAACAATATCTAGCCATGCAACAAGCAACACAAGCTCAAGAAGTGCAACAATCCTCTCAAGTTGCCCTAGCCTCTCAAACTACTCAACAAACACAAGCACAAACACAAAAAATGATAATTGTTGAGAACAAGGATCAAGATCAATCCATCACTAAGCACCTTGAAGTTATGTCTACTTCATCCAATGATCAAATCAACATATGTCAAGAGTCACTTTTCAATCATGATCAAAATCCACCAACCATACTCGACAATGAGCCAATTCAAGAAATATCAACATCACTTGACTCTATGGTCGAAGACATTCACAATCTCTTCGCAACAATTGTTGAGAACAATGTTCAAAATCTCTCAATTAAAGAGCACATTGAAGATGTTTCTACACCATCCAATGATCAACTCACCATACATCAAGAGCCACTTTTTAGTGATCTATTTCAAGGAGTGTTAGGATTATTTGATCCTATCAACATAATGCATGATCCATTGACCAATGATCATATTGAAAATGTCTCTACATTGCCTTATGAGTTAGAGGATATATCTCAAGAATTTATGCCAAAGCCTGATCAAAATCCTTCACCAAAGTCTAGCAATGGTCCTTTCCAAGACATGTTGACCCCTTTTGACCTCATGGTTGCAGATACTGAAGGAACCCTAAACTTGACACTTGAGGATATTAAACCACTTCACATACCTAATGAAGATATCCAAGCACCATTTGTAAGCAATCCATCCTTTGAGACTGACCCATGTCAAGAACTTGATCCTAAGCATGACGAAAGAAACTCCAAAATCATTCAAGATCAAGAATTTGTATCTTCGAGCTACTATAATGATCTAATAGACACTCTCCTATCCATACAAGATGTCGCAAATGATGATCACATCAACATAATGCATTTTCATCCATCTACCCATGAGATGCTTTCTTTGGATGGATATGTAGATGATCTTCATTTAGAACAGGATCCCTTTACTCTTGACACTATCACACAAAAAGAGTAGGTTATCAATTCCTACAATCAAACAGAGTTGTCAACAACAGTATCAGATATATCCCAAATTCAGACTAAGGACATCATGAATAAAGATATCCAACATTATCCACTCAAAGAAACATGTTAGAAAGAAAAGTATAATCCAGGGTTAGCAGAGCAGCAAATTGAAACAATGTCATCTATAGTGGTCATTTGTCAAAGCATGAAGGTACTACTTCCACAATACTGGGGACAAATTTGTCTCAAGAAAACATCAACATAAGGGGCACGCAGAATCTTTATGGTGAAACCATTTCCAATACTACAACCAGCCATGTCATGAATCTTCATCCACCCATCACCCCATCCACGAATTGGGACCAATGTCAAAAGAAAGAATTGAATCAAAGCACCAAGAAAGTTATCAAAGCAAACGAATCAGAAAAGCATAATGGACAAATCAAATACATATGGATACCAAAGAATAGAAAAAAATATAATCCCTATCGAACTCCATTAGTTAAAGAAACTATGGGGCAAAATAAAAAAGGGAAAAGTATCCATCAAAGATGTCCACAAAAGAAAAAGCAGGTTTTTCAAGCAATGTACAAATTGTATCAAATAGTTGGTCCTAATTCCATGCATACTTTCGTATCCACCCATCATTGCTCATCTTCCCAAGTTTGGAGAGTCAAAGGATCCAAACTATCAACCAATCCATCTCTTATCCCTAAACACACTTCATCCACACCCCCACGCATGATATCCAATTCTCACATTGACCATGTATTGGTAATGACCCTTCATCATAAGGATTCAAAAGGCACTCTATTGCGATGTATGCACAGAGACAAAGTTAACTTTGGTATCAACAAAGCAGATCGGGAATCCCAAAAGCTACATTCAAGTGCATGTATCTTAACAAAGCAACTTCTTCAGGCAGGATACTGATGGAACATTATAATAGAAGCGTCTACATCAACACCACCAAGTGGGTCAGCATGAATCTTTCAAAAAAACCAAAAAAAAAAAATGAAAATCCAAAAAAAAAAAAATCAGAAAAAGGATTGAAAACAGTAAAGATAAAAATCGTCCTCTAGTGAAAACCACTATGGTGGCGCTTTGGGAAAGACCATGATGAAAACCTGGAAAATAGGTGTCATGTGTAGAATTAGGCATCTACGTGTGCCACTTTAGGAGAAAGCATCTCATCCAATTCGTAATAAATCTAGCATTTCACCCATCATATCCATAATAAATCCATTCATCCATAAACCATTTATACAATCCATTTTCATCCATGTGCATATATCTATGTCCATCATCCAAGTTATCTGGATCTTGATGAAATTTTGGGCACACTTGATGCTTGCTTGTGGAAAACATCTTGACATGGGTTGTTTTCATTAACCCTATCCTATCCAATGTTATTTGAGCCATGAAGCATTATCCAATGAGCATTCTTTATCCAAACACCTTATCTTATCGCAAGATAATCCTTGGCATCCTTTGCATACTTACCATATCCATCCATCCATACACCTATCCAAGCATCGATCTATGACATTCCATACATTGCTAGACATTGGAGGCATATATATACATCTTGCTTCAAAAATAAATCTTGGTCTATGTCCTTCGACTTATGTAGTGATCCGAACATTAGCAAACATGAAACCAAATTGGTCAAATCACTTGTGAATAAAAATCCAAATCACTAGCCCATGGCATATTTTGATGAGTAGATGTTCCTTATCAGGCTTCATCGAACATCGAACATCGAACATCAATCCAAACAATCACTATCAATCTCATCTAATTTGTACTTCAAACGTCACATCAAATCATTCGAACAACTTTTGTTCTAAATCAAGCTTCATCAATCATGATCAATAAAATCCAATCAAAAAATCATCTTAGGATATCCTTGTGTTACTTAACACTATCTGTGCATTGTTGTGTATCCTCAACAATGTTATCATCATCAAATCCTGATCAATCAATCCTTGCATTGCTGTGCATCCAAAACAATGTTATCATCATCATCAATCCATCGATTTGATCAATCAACCATAGCTTGGTTTTAAAAAAAAATCCCAAAATAGAGCACTGATATCATCACACATATCTATATCCAAATTGTCAAAATCGTGCAAAAAATCGAAAAACATCCAAAATCATGTCAAAAATCCAAAAACACTCAAAAAGTTAGAAAACATCAAAAACATTGGAATCCAAACTACATCATCTTTGAGCTTAAATGTAGGAAAGGATAATATTTGATCAGCCCCCAAGACATCAAAATCCAAAAAAAAATCAAAAAACATTAAAATCCAAAAACATTTGAAAAATTTGAAAACCCAAAAACAGCCTCAAAAACATTTCAAAACATCAAAAACATCCAAATATTTGAAAAAATCCATCCATCTCATCTCGCTTGCACCCACAATAATCAATCATCCATAATAAACTGATCATCACCTTCATCCTTTGGCAAAAAAAATAGAAACAATCATAGCAATCAACAAAAGAAAACAACAGACCTTTAAAACAAAATCAAACCCTTGATCATTTTTAGACATGTCAATCAAACTTATATCAACAGCCTATCAATCAACTTATCATGCCATCATCATCCTATACAATGCATGTCCTAGGATATATCATTCCGACAATGGGCATCATTTTGGATATCGCCTTGGATTCTTATCCTATCAAAACAAATCCCTTTTGGCTAGAGATATGAAGAACATTGGCTTGTTTGCGTACTTGATCTTTTGGTTTGATTTATCTTATTGTGCTCATTCCAAGGACCTCTCAATGATATCCAAATGAAGGATTTAGAGAGATAGGAATGGGGAAATGATCATTATCTTTTGTTTGTTGTGCTTGTTGGACGTTCTTGTAAAATAACTTGGCGAATACTTGCTTTGTTAGGTATGTCCTGGCAAGGTTTCCGTATGTCAAGTGTGAACAAGAATAATCCTATCTGTTTGTTGAGTCAAAGTATATTGCACTAGGTACAACTCCATCCTAGTTCTTTATACCTTGATGCATCGTATCTATGTGTGTAATCAAACATAAGGTAAGCAGCCCTTTTAAAATCCCAATCCTTGATAAGAAAATCATCCATCTATGATCATCATCATATATCATCATCATCATCTCTAATAAAGTCTCATCAGATCACAAACTTGTTGGATCCTCTTGTCATCATCTCACTTCCACACTAACATCACATCATGAGTAGTCAATCATCATCACCAATGCATCCATCATGCATCCATCCATCCTGCATCCATCATGCATCCATCTTGCATCCACAAAACTGTTAGCATGCCACATATCATTCATATCATACATAATAGGAAACAACGATCATTTCACATGCATTGTATAATCATCATCATAATATAGATCTATTAGTCTATGCATCCCATAAATCATCCATTGCATAATCATAGAATATCACATCATCCATGTCATCCATCATCACATCATATCATCATTTAAGTTTTTTAGAATAATATGGATTTTTTATTCTAAGCATCTTAAAATCATCTCATTTGCATCATCATCCATAACCATCCATTTGAACCTCTTTATCGTGAGATCGACCCTCAAATCAAATATTTTTGCTCAATCTCTCGAGGGGGCAATGTACTGGTGTATTTCTATCCGCTAAGGCATCCAAAAAATTAGAAAATTTTCAAATTTTGATCACAGCAAGTTTATTCTTTGAACCAACGCAACAAGTACATTGCTTCAAAGAGGGGAAAAATGTAAACATGAAAAATATGCATACAGGTCAATCCAAAGGTTTAATCAAATAATACCATTTCATCTCTCATAAATCATTTAACCTTTATCTTCCATCATCCATTTAATTAAATAAATCAGGACTTCATTTAATTGAAATCCAATTCATATTTCTCTTTTTCTGATTTAAATAAATCAAATATTTGAGTCAAATTGGTCAAACATCCTAATCATCATCCTATCTAATTAATCCTGATTAAATTCTAATCCTCACCACTTGCATTCTCTAGATTTAGCCACTTGCACCAATAAATCAATTTATTGATTTATTAAATCCAACATTTTCACTCAACATGGAATATTCCCTAGAATTTGAAATAAAAAACAAGTGGACATGTACATCCAACAATTCATTTATGAGCTCTTACATGGCTCTTACATGTCCCTTGCCAAAGTCAAACTTAGCATTCCTTGCACAAATTTGAATTCAAATTTCCCCCCTCTTGGGCACATTTCCCAAATCTTGCACATGCACCAACCACTCACCATTTGACAAGTGTCTTCCTCTCATTTGTCCAATCTTAGTCCCACATCCTCCATGTTTGGCACTCTTAGCATTTGACAATCTTTAAATAGAGGCTTCATCCTCAAGCAAACCCTCCACAATTTCATCTATAAAGCTTATGCAAAGTCATTCTTCATTGGAGAACTGATTTTTTCCACTCCATATCTTAGCATTCCATATCATATTCAAATAATTTTTTAACATGAAGCTTAAGCAAGGATTGGGAAAGGGATTCTTTCCATAGAAGCACCAATCCACTATGAGATAGGGTTTGGTCATGATTTTATGTGCTTGCATCTAATTGTCTTTGTTCTATTTAGCTTCCATATTTTAGTATGATCAATTATTTCATAGTGATGCTCTATCTTATTTGGTTGATTTAATTAAAAACTCACGTGTGTTTGTTTATACTAACCAAAATGCATATTTAGCATCCACAGTTGCCACTACATGGTAAATTTGAGAATTGGATATCATGCGTGGAGGCATGGATGGATTGTGTTTAAACGATGGATTGGTTTACAATTTGGAACCTTTGACTCTCCAAACTTGGGAAGGTGAACAATGATGGGTGGATACGGAAGTGTGCGTGAAATTAGGACCAACTGCTTGATACACTTTGTACGTCTCTTGGAAAGATTTATTTTTCTTTTGCTAACATCTTTGATGGATACTTTTCCCTTTTTTATTTTGTCCCATAGTTTCTTTGACTGATGGAGTTTGATAGGGATGATTTTTCTTTGTATTTTTTGGTATCCATATGTATTTGATTTTCCCATTATGCTTATCATCTTCTTTTTCTTTCATAACTTTCTTCATACTTTGATTCAAATATTTCTTTTGACATTGGTCCCAATTCGTGGATGGGGTGATGGGTGGATGAAGATTCATGGTGTGACTAGTTGTAGTATTGACATCGATTTCATCTTATGGATTCTTCATGCTCCCTATGTTGAAATTTTCTTGACACAAAGTTTCCCCAAGTATGGTGGTAGTATTGCCTTCATGCTTTGATTTTTCCTATTCCAAGAGCTCTTGTTTAGAATGCATTCTCTGATCAATGATCACTGTAGATGAAATTTTTGTTTTCTGCTCTGGTAACTCTGAATTATATTGTTCTGTCTGACTTGTTCCCTTGAGCGGATAATGTTGGATATCTGCATACCTGATGTACTCAGTCTGAATTCAGGATAGATCTAATCTTGATGTTGATAACTCGGTTTGACTGTAGGAGTTAATAATCTGCTCTTTTTGTGTAATAATGTTAGGAGTAAAAGAATCATGTTCTACGTGTCCATCCAAATAAAGCATCTCATGGGTAGATGGAGGAGTATGTGCTACCTCAATATGATCATCTTGCATAGATAGGAGAGTGTCCATTAGATTATTGTAGTATCTTGAAGATACAAATTCTCAATCTTGAATGATTTTAGAATTGCTTTCGACATGCTTTGGATCAAGTTCTTGACATGGATCAGTTTCAAAGGATGGATTTCTTATAAAGGGTTCTTGGATATCATCATTAGGCATGGGGAATGGCTCAATATCCTCTTGACCTTTGAGTGGATTTGGATCAAGTGTCGAGTTCAAGGTTCCTTCAGTATCTATAAACATGAGGTCGAAGGGGGTCAACATGTCTTGGAAAGGACCATTGCTAGACTTTGGTGAAAGATGTTGATCATGCTTTTGAATAAATCTTTGAGATATGTCCTCTAACTCATTAGGCGATGTAGAGACATTTTCATCATGATGATTGGTTGATGGATCATGCATTATCTCAATAGGATCAAATAATCCTAATACTCCTTGAAATAGATCACTAAAAAATGGCTCTTGATGTATGGTGAGTTGATTATCAAATGGGGTGGAAACATCTTCAAGGTGCTCATCGATGGAGAGATCTTGATCACTATTTTCAACAATTGCGGTCGAGAGATTGTGAATGTCTTCAACAATTGGGTCAAGTGATGTTGATATTTCTTGAATTGGATCATTCTTCGGTATCGTTGGTGCATTTTGGTCATGATTGAAAGGTGACTCTTGACATATGTTGATTTGATCTTTGAACGAGATAGAAACATCTTCAATGTGCTCTTTAATGGATATATTTTGTTCATTTCTTTCAACAATTGTCATTTTTTTTGTTTGTGCTTGCATTTGTTGGGTAGCTTAAGAGGCTTGTTTCACTTTTTGAGCTTGTGTTGATTATCATGTGGCTAGATATTGTTTGATGGCCTTTTGGTAGGCTTGGTGAGCTTTTAGTGCGATGCCATATTGTCTTACTGCATTTGGTTTTGGTGGTAGTGGTGGTGGATTCAGAATTGTGTTGGATGTAGTGATGAGTTGCTGAGATATGTTTGGAGTGATCATGAGTTTTTGAGATGTGATGGGCATGATAGTGGTGGTTGGAGTGATCGAGGTGATAGGAATGGTTGGAATGACCAAGGTGATAGGCCCTTGGGAGACCATGTTTTGATTTTTTCAGATCGATGTTTTTGTTTGATTGGATACCATCTGTTGGTGTGATGTCGATGGTATATTCAAAGGATTTGATGTGATGAATTGATTGGTGTTAGGTGGATTGATTTGGATGGAGTGATTGGCGCTAGGTAAAGGGGGAAGCCCTAAACCAAGGAATGATGTTGTTAATGGTGGTGGAGATTTCCCTTGGCACAATGACTCAACTATTTTGGTAAGTGAAGCAATTTGATCTTGCCAAATTTGTTCTTGATTTCGATCTTGACTCCCTTCATGTAGTTGGTTTGTCTTTTGTTTAATTAGATTTGGAGTGTGTACTTGTGTTTGATTTTGGACAATGTTCTGATTTGGGATGACACTCAAATTTGGCATGATAGGTTGAAATTGACCATTGTTCATGTTTGGAATATTAGTATAATTTGAAATTGTATCCATCCCAAAGTTTGTTGGATTCATGTTTCAAAAACTTGTGCTTGGTACATTTTCATTTGGTTTGTAGGGATTTGGTGGGATGACATTGTTCATTTGAAGGCTCATGCTTTGATTGTTCAGTTGACAAACTTGAAGGTTTGGATTTAGATCTCCCATCGGGAAATGTGTTCCAATTCTTGATTTGGGCATACTCACGCTTGTTGTGCCATTGATATTTGTAGAAGGTAATGATCCCATGTATGGATTGTACAAATGTGAGTGTTGATAATCAATCGGCATTGTAAGGCTTTGAAAGTTAAATTGATTTGGATTACTCATGATGTATGGATCAAGTTTATATCCATGTTCTTTTTTTTTAACTTGTTTAAAAAGTGACTTCTAAGATTCTTAGGACTAATGACGAGATGATGGACGAAAGGTGTAAATGATATGAGTGATGAACGTTTATGGACTTTGGATCAATGCTAGACTTAGGGTTTGAATTTGATTGGTTTGATTTGGATTTGGATAATGAACTTATAAACCCTAAGATGTCATATGTGATCTTAGGATGAATTTGTTCAAGGGATTGCTTATTTAATTAGAGGTATGAGAAAGGATGCATTCCCATACATCTAACTAAACAAGGTGATTTTGAATTCGATGATTTACCCAAATCTAGAATGATGTTTCCAAAGCTCTAAAGTTTTTTGTGGGATAGATTTTGATAAGTGTTTGGGATGGGTGAAATGTTTGAGTTGATCCTAAATGAACCTAAGGAGGACTTGTTTACTAGACCAAGATAGTGAAGAACATGCCTTTCTCTAAGAGTAATCTGAAATCAAAAGACCAATGTTTGTATGAAAACCACATGACCAAAAGATGCCAACCAAATATGTTGGGTCCAATTGATTTAATCTTTACTTAATGGATTATTTTTACTACAAACACATTCTTGATTATATTTTTAATCTAGATGGCTAATGTCTCAACTTTCCCCTTATCCCACAAAGTGTATTATGTGGAAACCAAGGATATTTGAGGCAAGAGTTACCTAAAGTTGACTTTAGTAGAAGCAAACTGAGATGAAATCCAAATGTTTAGATGCCTCTAAGGACATGAATCCCAAGGGCAAGCAATAACATGAAAATTTGTTCAAGGATATTTGCCTCTCCTAAAGGGTTTGCAATTTTGATGATTGGTTGGATGTTGGTTTTCCAATGTTTTCAATTAAAGCACTATGTTTTAAAACCACAAGCAATATGACGTCCTAGCTCAATTGGTACATTTTTCTTAGTGGGCTTGCCTTAGGCCCTTCATAGTAGAAGAGATGACTTTACATGCAACCAAGGAAAAAATAGAAAGGTATGTTAAGAATGAAGTCTTAACCTCTATATTTCAACCAAGATCAGAAATGGAAAGTAACTTCTTGGAATCTAAGTTCCAATGCACCACTTTGATAAACTCGTTGGATGGACTAGTTGGCAACTACAAACAAGGTTCTTAATGACACAACATCGGGGACATGGCACCTTGCGAGCGTCTAGCAAGCCTCTAAAGGCTTTAATCAATCCTATGAGGGGCTCTTATACATTTTACGGTAGTACCCCATTATGAAAGACACGTATGGTTAAGGCCTATATACCATGAGGACTTGACAGTTTAGTCTTATTTATTTATATACCAGACCGAATGAAAAACTAGTTGGAGTCGCTTTCAAGTTCTCCTTTCGGATGTGTCTCTTAGGCAGGCCCCTCTAAAGGTAAACAATAGCGAGCAAGCACATCCGTAGTTCGATCGACCTTTGTTTTGAAACAAAGGGAGAACACATGCGATATACTTAACTCACACTCGCAAAGTGTTTTATCAAATTTTAAACCCAAATCGAAGTGTGGAGGCAATATTTTATGCACCTTAATTTCATGCAAAAGACTTTTGGTTCTCAAGATCACCGTGAAGCACGAGAGAAGTGCATACACCTTTTTAGATGAGATTATTTTGCATAAAAGATTACAAAGCATAAAAGACACATGTTCATTGTAAACTTTCAAAGCATTGATTCGATTCATTTTAAAGCACCAAGCTAAATGTGAAGTTGATTTGTTCAATTTGTTAACCTTTAAACAAAATCTAGTCAATTTTGCCTAAAGTTCATTTTAACCCTTTCACAATGAAGATTGAAAGCCTAGGCAATGTTTGTTTTAAAGCCCAAAACAAAAGAGTTAGCCTAAAACAGAAAATTAAGGCATGCGATAGAAGTTCAAAGCATTTAAAAACACTTTTGGGTTTCAAGTTTGATTTCTCGAGTCCTTAACTCCGATCTTGCATTTGTTTTCACTCAACTCCAACGCTTGATTCCAATGTTTATTTCACCTTTTTCCTACAAAAATCATCATGACAAATAAGATTCATGAATAAGTATAATGAATTTCCAAACCTTTTCAAATAAGAAAACCATTCTTAGAAACAAGTGTTTGACAGATAAAAAGGAGATTAGTTCAATTGGTTATCAAAAAAATAACTTATAAAGAATTTTCCTTTTAAATCCCCTTTCAGCTTATGAATGTAATTGTTCTAAACAAACTCAAGGCTGCTTTTATGATTTTCTTGTTTCAATAAATATTGTTTTCTAAATAAAATCTACATTACTCATACTCAAATCATTTTTATGCATAGTCACACTCCATATTAAATCTTGTAACCTGGATAGCTAAGCTACAAAAATTTCCATGCATTCCAACTGTCATAATAAATAGGACATGGGCTACTTATAATCTAAGGTTCTGATTTTCAATGCCACATTAATGAGATAGTAATGCGTATATTTGAGAAGCATGGGACTACATTTTGGATCTGCTCCATAAATATCCAACTTATGTATAGAAATGCCCAACACTATTTATGTACCCAACTACCAATGGTCTACAAAAAATATCTTGATATCTATCTCACCCATTAAATAAAGATAATGAATTTTGAAAATGCTTTAAGTAAGAAAAGTTTGAAACTTATCAAAGTTTTAACCATTCTACTTTTAGCAAATTATTCAAAGTCAAGCTGTGAGATGCATTGAGTAATAAGTCAAACTTGTCCATAATTCTGCAATCAAGTTGTAAATAATGTAAGAAATGGCACACATTTACTTCTGATACTATTTGAACAGTAAAAGATTGGTTAGATATTTAAAGGAAAATGAACTTTAACAGATATATGATCTAAACCATGCCATTGGTAGGTGAATTTTTTTTTTTACCTTTCAAAAACAAAAAGGTGCCAACTGCTTTGACGTGATGCCTTCACTTGAAGTCAATGAGCAACAATAAATGATTTAATGCCTTCAGAAGAGAAGAAAAAAAAACATTGAATGTGGCATTTAAGGAAACACACTCCTTGTGCAACATGAATTTCCTCTGATATTTGGGTTTGGTTATGAGATATGGAAAATATTTTTCAAATGGTAAGATTTATGATAAAAGAAACAATATTTTTGGTGCCAATAACAAAAATACAAGCTAATTAAGTTACAATCAAATACAAAATGAAAATAGTATCAAGATAACCTTTCAAATCACAAAGCTTTCAATCACTGGATTTTTTGTGCCTTTTGCTACATTTCCCATGAATTAATGGCATTTTCTCGGTGGAGCTGTTCACCCACAATCACTACCCAAGGCGTGAGCTCTCCCACTAGTGTAATTGCAGACTCACAATATTTAATTAATAAAGCCACAATTTTTTTACCCCACCTACCTAATCGTCACCAACTGATGATAGAAATCATATGCCTAAGTATGCACCATTTAGCAAGGTAGCTATCCACCTTTGTAACTTGTAACAAATCAGATTCGTATCAATATATTCCCTAATATTTATTAGCATATCATTGTGGATTTTCTTCCTTTAACATATATCTAAAATATTGCAGTCAACTCTAAAAAAGAGGAAGTGGTCAAGGTCTCAACTAGCACACAATCATCATACGGGTTGTTGTAGTATTTATGCAGTAGTCATCTGTTGAATGCACTATAGCTATGAGTCCCTAGACAAAATTAATCTCTTGACTGACATCCCTTGTGTGATGGAAAATGGAGAGCATGTTGAGAACAACTTGAGTACGCCACTATGATCTTCAGGTCCCAAAGAAAACTATAAAAACTCATTGTTAGAACTCTGTCGATCCCTGCATAGTCAAATCCTCACCGCATTCATCCATTATGTTTAAGGCTATGTAAATTACATTTACCTCTATTAAGATAGTAAGGAAACTTCTACAACAATTTTTTGATTCCCTGGGAAGGTATTTAAGATATGGAATGGACAACCATCCCTACCCTGATGCTTGCAATAAATTAAATACTTTGACCTTACAACGAATAGCCATCATTTTGCTAGGTAGTTTACACTTGCTTACTATGCATTGGATGATCTGCAGGTATGGGGACCTAATGCCATCGATGGAGTAGTAGATACATTGCCTTAAGTCTAGGCCATAAATTTCACTTTAGATAAAAATACTCTAAAACCCTGTCCCAACCTTATCTAGCAGAAGCTTACCAAATTGGAGAGATAGAAGGTAATATCAGTGAGGAAGAGTTTGGAGGAGCAGAAACCAATAGCAGCGAGGAAGAAAGCAGGGAGAATGGCAAACAATGGGGAAATAAGATGAAGAACGATGAACAACTGAGATCCATATAATCATCTTGCATTGATATGGACACATGATAGTTGTTGATACGCCTTTGCAAGTCATCTTGAGCATGGAAGGAATGCCCTTGGCATAAGGGTAGCTCTGAGGGAGGAATGCAAACCAATCCTTGGAATTTCATGGGGTTCTTATGCAGAAACATGGAGTCCTATCCAAAACATGCAAAGCATTGTACAAAATACCACCAAAATGACGTGATCCCATGGCATGTAAGGATTGCGGGTTATGAATAGAGAAGGATGTAAAAATACACAATATCACAAAAATGATGTGATCCCATGGCATGTAAGGATTGCAGGTTATGAATAGAGAAGGGTGTCAAAATACAGAATATCACCAAAATGATGTGATCCCAGCCCCTCCCTCTAGCACCAGTATGTGAACCCCTTTCTAAACTTGCATAAATAAAATGAACAAATCACATTTGCAGATCAAAATTCAATGTTAGCACAAGAGTTCTCCATAAAATCTATCTGCATTGTTAGAAAATAAGGAAAAGGATGATATAATTGAGCAAATACAAACACAAATAACTATCCCTATTCTAAAACAAGACAAACACTTGATCTTATGGGGGGATTGGTGCTATTGTGGAAAATATCCCTTTCCCAACCCCTTTAGATAAGCTAATGATAATGATGGACAAGATCATTTATCAAATGAAGAGAGTGACCTTGCATGATAGTGGAGATGAAATGCTAAGATTGTGGAGTGATGATGAGCAAGATCAGTTCTCCTGAAGAGAGTGACTTTACATGAGTGATTGTGGAGGATTTGCTAATGAATCATACCTCTATTTAAATATTTTCAAATGCTAAGAGTGCCAAACATGGAGTATGTGGGATAAAGATCAAGCCAATGATAAGAGGCCACTTGTCAAGATGTGATAGGCTGATGCATGTGCAAGATTTAGGAAATGTGCCCAAGAGGGGGAAAATTTCAAATTTGAGATGAGAGTTAATGCTGAGTTTGACTTGTGCAAGGGACATGCAAGAGACATGTAAGGCCTCATAAATGCTTTGGTGGGTGCACATGCCAAATTTGGGGGGAGATTCAAACTTGAATAATATTCTCCCTTTATGCCAAGTTGAAAGTAAATAAGGATTTTAATAAATCAATAAATGGATTTATTTGTGCAAGTGGAGATATCTAGAGGATTTGACATGCATTAGATTAGATTTAATCAGGATTAATTAGCTAGGATGATGATTAGGATGCTTTGAATTTTATGACTTAAATATTTGATTTATTTAAATCAGAAAAGGATGGAAAATGTATTTGGGGATTTAATTAAATAAAGGGCTTGATTTATTTAATTAAAAGGAGGGTGATGGGATCAAGTTGATTTATTTGATTTAAACCGATGGCTTTAGGAGATTGATAAATAAACTTGATTTATTTGCCAAATGGATGAATATGACCTAGTTGAATGCATTATGCCAATTTTGCGTGCCTACATTTTCCCCCTCTTTAAAGAAATGTACTTGTTGCGTTGGTTCAAATAATAAACTTGTCAGGATCAAAATTCAAAAAAATTTCTGATTTTTTCAGATGCCCCAGTGGAAAGGATTACACTGGTACATTGCCCCCTTGAGAGATCGAGCGAAAAGATTCAATTTGAGGGTTGATCTCATGATAGAGAGGTTCAAAATGGATGGTTATGGATAATGATGCGAATGAGATGGTTTTAATATGCTTAGAATAACAAATCTATATTATCCTAAACAACTTAAATGATGATATGATGTATGAGATGGATGAAATGGATGATGTGATATGCTGTGATTATGCAATGGATGATTTATGAGATGCTTATACTAATAGATGTATATTATGATGATGATGCAAATGCAATGCATCTGAAATGATTGATGTTACCTATTATGTATGTAGACACACAAAATTAGCATTATGCATAGCCATCCGCTCATTGAATAAATCAAACGTAGCAAATCCATTCGCTAGGAAAATCAGGTCTTTAGTCCTAAGGTTATGCATTTAAATAATTCAAAGGCTCACATCATCCTTTAATTAAATAAATCAAACTTTATTTAATTAAAATCTCAAAAATGCATCTTCCATCCTTCTCTAATTTAAATAAATCAAATATTTAAGTCCTAAAATTCAAAATCATCTAAACACCATTAAGCTAACCTAATCATCATTAAACTAATCTAACAATGATCAAATGCTAATCCTCACCACTTGCATTCTCTAGATCTAGCCACTTGCACCAATAAATCAATTTATTGATTTATTAAAATCAACATTTTCACTCAACATGGAATATTCCCTAAAATTTGAAATAAAAAACAAGTGGACATGTACATCGAATAAGTCATTTATGATCTCTTACATGGCTCTTACATGCCCCCTTCCAAAGGTCAAACTCAGCCTTCATTGCACAAATTTGAATTCAAATTTCCCCCCTCTTGGGCACATTTCCCAAATCTTGCACATGCATCAACCACTCACCACTTGACAAGTGTCTTCCTCTCATTTGTCCAATCCTAGTCCCACATTGGTCCATTTTCAACACTCTTAGCATTTGAAAATCTTTAAATAGAGGCTTCATCCTAGAGCAAATCTTCATGCAAAGTCATTCTTCATTGGAGAACTGATTTTTCCCATCTATCTTACCCCACCATCATCATTGGAATTATATTATTTAGCTTAGCTTGATCAAGGATTGGGAAAGGGCTTCTTTCCATAGAAGCACCAATCCAATATGAGATGACTCACTTCATGTCTTTCATGTGCTTATTTAGCTTGCTTTTATCATTTGTTTGCATTTGAAAGCATTGTTGTACCATTTCATATGGATGTTGTTATTTGCTTTGTTTTAAACTAACATGTTAATGTGTGCTATTTGTTTTGAGCAAAATGCAGATTTCACCATCTACATTTGGCACTAGAAGAAGGGCTTGCATTTGTTATGCATTGAATCTCTAAATTTGATTCCGCATAGCTGTTTGTTAAGACTAATTTGAATCTAGTGGAGAGACATGTAAGTTGTCCATTATGTGTTATTCTATGATCTTTTCCATTTTTAGATTACGTTGTCTATATGTGGAAAGCACATTTAGAAAGGAGACTTGAAGCTCAAGTATTAAGTACTTACCGTTTGATTGACTTCATAACAGAAAATTTCTAACATTGGATACATGAAATTGCAATGCATAATATTCCTCATTTTACGTTATTTGAAATATTTTAACCTCCCTGTTAAAACCTAGATGCTACCCTCATTGGACAGTAATTAAATCTAGGTGGAATATCCATTTCTGAACAATCTTTAGCTTGAGATGTAGTTTTTTTAGCACGTGTAATAGTTTTGCTTGCATATACCATAAACAACAACTTGTTGCTAACAGGATATTTATCATAGCTATTGTTTACGTCATAATTTGGGCTGTCAATTCCATATGGCACAGACTCAAAGACTCTAGGATGAGTAGGTGAATCTAGCATATGACCAGATAGTGCAAGCTTTTTTTTTTTTTTGGCATTTATATATTGTTCTTTCTAGCATAACATTAGATGTTACATTATTCCTTCACCAGACAACAAATCCAATCAGACCATCCTGTTCATCTATATTTTTGAAATATTCATAGGAAATAAATTTATCTAGCATTTGCACTATCGTAACATCTGATGGGCATGGATAAAGCTCAACGCCTGTAGCAGGTTCTGCATATCCTACCCACTCATCTTGCTTGTGAGAATTAGCAATCTCCTGAATGTTTGCTAGTCTATTCTTCAAAGAAGTGGTTTTATAACAAATTGAAATCACCACGGCTGCACGGCTCCATAAAAAGTGTAGCTCTTGAAGGAAATTCTCAAATGCATCAAGCCTAACTCAAATCAATTAACGTGAATCTTGAATAAACCGCACCCTCATCAAAGCAATAAGTTGCCATTTATTTGTGTATCTAGGCTATTCTCTGCAATAATGAATTCTCGTATGCTTACCTATTATCTTGCAATTCTTAATCGTACTTACATTATATGCTGAGAACAGTCTTTTAGTAGTCTTTTTCTTTGCTGGAAACTTGAAGTTTTCCAAAACTGTAGGTAGGAAAAGCTCAGATCTATACGCCCAGCTTTGTCCAATGGATTATAATAGTTTCCTGTACCAAGATTTTTATACCAAAACTTGAGTTTCCTAGACGTGGAGTTGCTTCTTCTAACTCCCCAAAAGAGGAATTTTCCATTCACATTCAACCCTTAAATGTGAATGTTGGTTACAGCTGGTCACGAAACTGATATCATCATACTCTGGATGAAGCATGGCCAGAATGTGGGAATATACGGAAGCGACCTTTACCTGCATGACATCTATTTCATCTGTCACATAGTTGAACGATCTTGAGGATTTAGATTTAAGCAGGCTAGTCCCACCATCGACAAGCAGGTTATGTCATCCTCATTAACACTAGCGAGAGTATTGGCGGGCGAAGGCTTAGGCATGCGACTGTCAGCTGCTTTGAATAGCTTTTTCTCTCGTTGAAGTCTCCACACCTAACCAATTAAATCATGTCATTCTCTTATAGCCCAAGGAAGATTTCCACAACAAATGAAAATCTAGGGAGATTTTAAGTTTCACATCACCCATACTCTTATCTCAAATCGTTGATATAAGCTATTAATTGGACCGAAATCATTCAATTGGCGTAGTAGGTGGTAACATAAAAATCTCTCTATTCCAATATAATATTTATTGTGCTCAGATATATAGTTGTTGGCATTTAGTCGAAATAGATGATTAGATAGTACATTTAATCATTTTTTGAGCTGAATGTAATATCAGGCTTGACAGGTGCGGTGCATGGTCGGCTAAGCCTACACTAATCATCACTGCAAATATAAATATTGCTGCATTTGTTATTTTTCAAGCAATAGCATTTATTAACAATTTGGTAGAGTCATAGTTTGCATTGATCATCAATGAAAATATAAATATCACTGCATTTATTGGTTTCCATGCAATAACAAAAAATCTTTGAAAATCCTACTCGATCATGAAAATTCCTATTCACTAAAACGTATCTTCATAGCTTTAGTGTGGAGTAAGAATTTTATGCGATGCTTAAAATGCTTTTCAAGCACCACATGTGTCTTATAGATGGAAACACTTACTTGTATTTAACTGATGATAGGGAATCTTACTGACCATTTGTATTGAAATTTTGAAGTAGCATATAAAGATCAGACTACAATTATTGCATGCATTACCGATACAACTACTTTTGTGTTAGATTTGGTCATAATTGTAGTTTCATTTCCTAACTTGACTTAGCATACTAATGTGTAAAGTGACACTCTTTCACAAAATTAAACAAAAAGGGGGTTTCTTGTCAAGTGTTATAAGTTGTTTTGAAATCTGATTGCATATAGCTCTAACATTGGGATTTTTGTTGACAGGTTTGCATCACGAGACTATGGTGGTCTCTCTCACGTGAGAATCACAAGAAAAATTGAGCTAGAAAAGTTGACATTGAACTTGAAACTTGAAAAAGCATTTCTAAATGCTTATTGTAAAAACTTGAGACATCCATTTCATGCTTTCATTTTTTGTTTTAGGACAACTTGCTTTCAATTTGGGTTTAAAATCAATCACTAATTTTATCTTTTCAAAGTTGGATTAAAACTCAACTTAGAAACTAACTAGACTTTGATTTTGGTCTAAAAATTGAACAAACAAACTTGACATTTGGTTTTGGTGCTTAAAACGAACTCAAATCATTGCTTTGAAGGATAAAATGAACATGTGTCTTTTGCGTTTTGTAATCTTTTATGCAAAATAATCTCATCAAAAGACGTATGCGCTTCTCTCACGCCTCACATTAATCTTGAGAATCAAAAGGCTTTTGGTGACATTAAGTTGCATAAAAGATTGCCTCCACATTCTCAATTTGGGATTAAAATTGAACAAAACACTTTGTGAGTGTGAGTTAGGTATATTGCATGTGTTGTCCCTTTGTTTCTAAACAAAGTTCGATCAAACTACGGATGTGCTTGCTCGCTATTGTTTACCTTTAGAGGGGCCTGCCTAAGAGACACATCTGAAAGGAGAACTCGAAAGGCGACTCCAACCAGTTTTTCATTCAAGCCGATATATAAATGGATAAGACTAAACTGTCAAGTCCTCATGGTATGTAGGCCTTAGCCATACAGTGTCTTTTAGAATGGGGTACTACCATAAAATGTATAAGAGCCCCTAGTAGGATTGATTAAAGCCTTTAGTGGCTTGCTAGATACTTGCAAGGTGCCATGTCCCCGATGTTGTGTCATTAAGAGCCTTGTTTGTAGTTGCCAACCTGTCCATCCAACAAGTTTGTGAAAGTGATGTATTGGAACTCAGATTCCAAGAAGTTACTTGCCATGTCTGATCTTGGTTGGAATATAGAGGTTAAGACTTCATTCTTAACATACCTTTATATTTTTCCCTTGGTTGCATGTAAAATCATCTCTTCTACTACGAAGGGCATGAGGCAAGCCCACCAAGAAAAAAATACCAATTGAGCTAGGATATTACATTGCTTGTTTGAAAACATAGTGCGTTTATCAAAAACGTTGGAAAACCATCATTCAACATCATCATTAGAATTTCAAACCCCTTAGCTAGAGAAAATACCTTTGACAAGACCCAAGAATTATTGCTTACCCTAGGGATTATGTCCTTAGAGGTTTCTAAGTAATTGGGTTTATATCTTAATTTGCTCTTACAGAGGTCAACATTAGGCAACTCTTGTCCTGATTTCTTGGAATCTCCACATAGCACTTTGTGGGACAAAAAGAAGTTGTGACATTAGACTATCAGTTTGAAACCTAATCAAGAAGTGTGTTTGTGGTAAAAAGAACTCATTAAGCAAAGATAATGAATTGGACCCCACACATGTGCTTGATATCTTTTGGTCATATGATTTTTATGCAGACATTGGTCTTTTGATTTAGTAAACAAAGTATCTCTAAGTCTTTTAGGATCAAATCAAACACTTCATCCATCTCAAACATTTATCAAAATTAATCCATCCAAACAATTTTAGAGCTTTTGAAAACAACATTCTAGACTTGGGTACATCCTTAAACCAAATCAAAATCATTTGTTTAGTTAGATGTATGGGAATGCATCCTTTCTCATACATTTAATTAAATTAATCCTTTGAACAAATTCATCCTAAGATCACATCCAACATCTTAGGGTTTACAAGTTCATTAGCCAAATCAAACCAATCAAAATCAAACCCTAAGTCTAGCATTGATACAAAGTCCTTAAATGTTCAAAACCTCACATCATTTACACCTTTTATCCTTCATCTCATCATTGGTCCTAAGAACCCTAGAGGTCACTTTTACAACAAGATCAAAACACAAGGATAACATGGAATACAAACTTGATCCATACACCATGAGTAATCCAAATCAATTAAGCCTTACAATGCCGATGGATTATCAACACTCACATCTATACAATCCATGCATGGGACCATTGCCTTCAAAAAATGTCAATGGAACTACAAGTGTGAGTATGCCCAAATCAAAGATTGGAACACATTTCCCGATGGTAAATCCAAGTCCAAACCTACAAGTCCATCAACCGAACAATCAATGCATGAACCTTGAAAAGAACAACATCAACCCACCAAATCCCTACAAACCAAATGAGAAGGTACCAAGTACAAGTTTTCAAAACATGAATCCAACAAACTTTGGGATGGATACATTTGCAAATCATACGAATATTCCAAACATGAACAATGGTCAAATCCAACCTATCATGCCAAATTTCAGTGTCATCACAAATCAAAATATTTTCCAAAATCAAACACAAGTACACACTCCAAATCTGCTTAAACAAGAGCCAAATCAACTATATCACGGGAGTGAAGATCGAAATCAAGAAAAAAATTGGCAAGATCAAATTGCGTAACTTTCCAAAATAGTTGAGGCATTGCACCAAGGGAAATCTCCACCACCATTACCAACATCATTCCTTGGTTTAGGGCTTCCCCCTTTACCTAACACCAATCACTCCATCCAAATCAATCCACCTAACACTAATCAAACCATCACATCAAATCCTTGGAATATACCATTTACATGACACCAATGGATGGTATCTAATCAAACAACAACATTGATCCCAAATCAAAACATGGTCTACCAAAGACCTATCACCTCGATCATTCCAACCATCACTATCCCTTCAATCATTCCAACCACCACTATCGTGGCCATCACATCTCAACCCCTCACTACCATGATCGCTCCGAGTGTATCTCAAACACTTGTCACCACATCCAACATGATTCTGAATCCACCACCACCCCAACCACCACCAACTTCCACCACATCAAACCAATAAAACGCGACATTACAAGCTGCTTTTCAAAAGGGATTCCAACAATATCTAGCCATGCAAAAAGCAACACAAGCTCAACAAGTGCAACAATCCTCTCAAGTTTCCCAAGCCTCTCAAGCTACTCAACAAACACAAGCACAAACATAAAAAATGAAAACTATTGAGAACAAGGATCAAGATCAATCCATCACTAAGCACCTTGAAGTTATGTCTACTTCATCCAATGATCAAATCGACATATGTCAAGATTCACTTTTGAATCATGATCAAAATCAACCAACAATACTCGACAATGAGCTAATTCAAGAAATATCAACATCACTTAACTCTATGATTGAAGACATTCACAATCTCTCCATCACAATTGTCGAAAAGAATGATCAAAACCTCTCCATCGAGGAGCACATTGAGGATATATCTACACAATCTGATGATCAACTCACCATACATGAAGAGCCACTTTTTAGTGATCTCTTTCAAGGAGTGTTAGGATTATTTGATCCTATCAACATAATGCATGATCCATTGACCAATGATCATATTGAAAATGTCTCTACATTGCCTTATGAGTTAGAGGATATATCTCAAGAATTTATGCCAAAGCATGATCAAAATCCTTCACCAAAGTCTAGCAATGGTTCCTTCCAAGACATGTTGACCTCCTTTGACCTCATCATTACTGATATTGAAGGAACCCTAAACTTGAAACTTGAAGATATTGAACCACTAACCATCTCTAATGATGACATCCAAGAAACCTTTATAAGAAATCCATCCTTTGAAGCTAACCCATGTCAAGAACTAGATCCAAAGCATGTTGAAAGTAACTCTAAAATCATTCAAGATCAAGAATTTGTATCTTCAAGATACTACAATAAGCTAATGTACACTCTCCTATCTATGCAAGATGATCATATCCATGTAGCACATATTCCTCCATCTACCCATGAGATGATTTCCATGGATGGACATGTAGAGGATCTTCATCTAGAACAAGATTTTGTTACACAAAAAGAGTAGATTATTAACTCCTACAGTCAAACTGAGTTATCAACATTAGGATCAGATATATCCCGAACTCAGACTAAGGACATCATGAATAAGGATATTGAACATTATCCACTCAAGGAAGCAAGTCAGACATAACAGTATAATCCAGAGATAGCAGAGCAGAAGATTGAAACAATGTCATCTATAGTGGTCATTTGTTAAAGCACGTTTACTAAAGAAGATATCTCAAAACAAGCAGAATCAAGGAATAAAGGTGATACTATCACCATACTAGGGGAAACTTTTTCTCAAGAAAACATCAACATAGGGAGCACGAAGAGTCCTTATGATGAAACTAGTGTCAATACTACAACTAGCCACACCATGAATCTTCATCCACCCACCACCCCATCCATGAATCGGGACCAACGTCAAAAGAAAGAATTGAATCAAAGTACGAAGACCGTTATCAAAGAAAAATAAGCTAGAAAGCATAAAGGAAAAATCAAATACATATGGATACCAAAGCATACAAAGAAAGATTATCCCTATCAAACTCCTTCAGTCAAAGAAACTATAGGGAAAAATAAAAAAAGGAAAAGTATCCATCAAAGATATCAACAAAAGAAAAAGAAGGCCTTTCAAGGGACATATAAGGTGTATTAAGCAGTTGGTCCTAATTCCATGCACACTTTTTTATCCACCCATCATTGCTCATCTTCCCAAGTTTGGAGAGTCAAAGATTCCAAACTATCAACCAATCCATCTTTTATCCCTAAACACACTCCATCCAATCCTCCACGCATGATATCTAATTCTCACATTGACCATGTATTGGCAACGACCCTTCATCATAAAGATTCAGAAGTCACTCTATCGCGATGTGCGCACAAAGACAAAGTTAACTCTGGTATCGACGAAGAAGATCAAGAATCTCAAAGGTTGCATTCAAGTGCACATATCTTAGCAAAGCAACTTCTTCAGGCAGGGTATTGATGGCATATTATGACAGGGGCATCTACATCAACAACACCTTATGATTCAGCATGGGCATAAAATCTTTTAGAAACATAAAAAAAATCAAAAAATATGAAAATCCAAAAAAAAATTAGAAAAATGATTGAAAATAGTAAAGAGAAAAATCATCCTCTAGTGAAAACCACATGGGCGGTGCTTTGGGCAAGACCATGACAAAAACCTGGAAAATAGGCATCATGTGTAGAATCGAGCATCTATGTGCACCAGTTCAGGGGAAAGCATCTCATCCCTTCTGTTATAAAGCCAACATTCCATCCATCTTATCCATGATAAATCCATTTCATCCATGAACCATTTGTCCAATCCATTTTCATCCATTTGCATCCATCATCCAAGTTATCTTGATCTTGAAAAACTTCGATGCACACTTTACGCTTGCTTATGGTAAACATCTTGACAGGGGTTGCTTTCACTGATCCTATCCTATGCAGCATTATCTAGCCATGAAGCATTATCCAATGAGCTTTCTTTATCTAAACACCTTATCTTATTGCAAGATAATCCTTGGCATCCTTTGCATGCTTACCATATCCACCCATGACATTTCATACATTGCTAGACACTGGGGGTAGATATTTGCATCTTCCTTTGAGAATAAATCTTGATCTATATCCTCCAACTTATGTGGCGATTCAAACATTGGAAAACATGAAACCAAATTGGTCAAGGCATTTGTGATCCAAAATCCAAATCACTAGCCCATGGCATATTTTGACGAAAAGACATTCCTTATCAGTCTTCATCTTTCACCAAACATCAATCCAAACAATCACTATCAGTTCAATCTAAGTTGTACCTCAACATCACATCAAATCATTCAAACAAATTTTGTTCCAAATCAAGCTTCAAAATCCTGATCAATCGAATCCAATCAATCCATAATCTTGGGATATCCTTCCCGATCATCGTGTTGCTTAACACTATCCTTGCATTGTTGTGCATCCTCAGCAATGTTATCATCATCAAATCAATCAATCCTTGCATTTATGTGCATCCTCAAAAATGTTATCGTCATCAATCCTAATCAATAAAATCCTTGCATTGTTGTGTGTCCTCAACAATGTTATCATCATCATCAATCCATTGATTCGATTACTCAACCTTAGCTTGGTTTTCAACAAAATCCCAAAATAGAGCACTGATAGCATCAAACACATCCTTATTTGAATCGTCAAAGCATGCAAAAATCCAAAAACATTCAGAAAAACAAAAAAATCCAAAAACATTCAGAAAAACACAAAAATCTAAAAACATTAAAAAAAAAACAAAAAACCAAAAACATTAAAACACAAAATCCAAAAACATTAAAAAAAAATTCAAAAATCAAAACATTTGTAAAACTCTTAAAAACACCAAAAACAACGTCAAAAACATCCAAATATTTGAAAAAATCCATCTACTTCATCCCGCTTGCACCCAAAATAATGAATCATCCATAATAAACTAATCATCACCTTCATCCTTTGGCAACGCAAACAGAAACAATCGTAGTAGTCAGCAAAAGAAAGCTTCAATCGTAAAATCAAAATCAAAACAACAAACAAAATCAAACTCTTGATCACTTTCAGACATGTCAATCAACCTCATATCAACAACCTATCAATCGACTTATCAAAACCATCATCATCTTATACGATGCATGTCCTAGGATATATCATTCTGACAATGGGTATCATTTTGGATATCACTTGGATTCTTATCCTATAAAAACACATCCCTTTTGCTAGAGATATGAAGAACATTGACTTGTTTGTGTACTTTGTTTTTTTATTTTGATTTATCTTATTGTGCTCATTCCAAGGACCTCTCAATGATATTCGAACAAAGGATTTATAGAGATAGGAATGGGACAATGATCATTATCTTTTGTTTGCTGTGCTTGTTGGACGTTCTTGTAAAATAACTTGCAAATAGTTGCTTTTTTAGATACGCCCTAGCAAGATTTCCGTATGTCAAGTGTGAACAAGAATACTCCTATATGTTTGTCAAGTCAAAGTCCATCACACTAGGTACAACACCATCTTGGTTCTTTATACCTTGATGCATCGTATCTACATGTGTAATCAAACATAAGGTAAGTAGCCCTTTTAAAATCCCAATCCTTGATAAGCAAATCATCATCATTTATCATCATCATCATCATCATCATCATCTATCATCATCATCATCTCTAATAAAGTCTCATCAAATCATGGACTTGTTGGATCCTCTTGTCATCATCTCATTTCCACACTAACATCATCATCACCAATGCATCCATCATGCATCCATCTTGCATCTAGAAAACTGTCAGCATACCACATATCATTCATATCATAATAGAAAACATCAATCATTTCACATGCATTGCATTTGCATCATCATCATAATATAGATCTATTAGTCTAAGAATCTACATAAATCATACATTTGCATAATCTTAGCATATCACATCATCCATCTCATCCATCATCACATCATATCATCATTTAAGTTGTTTAGGATAATATAGATTTGTTATTCTAAGCATCTTAAAATCATCTCATTTGCATCAGCGTCCATAACCATCCATTTTGAACCTCTTTATCACGAGATCGACCGTCAAATCGAATCTTTTCACTTCATCTCTCGAGGGGGCAATGTACTAGTGTACTTCTTTCCGTTGGGGCATTCGAAAAATCAAAAAAAATTTAAATTTTGATCGCAGTAAGATTATTCTTTGAACCAATACAACAAGTACATTGCTTGAAAGAGGGGAAAAATGTAGACACGCAAAATTAGCATTATGCATAGCCATCCGCTCATTGAATAAATCAAACACATCAAATCCATTCGCTAGGAAAATTAGGTCTTTAGTCCTAAGGTTATGCATTTAGATAATTCAAAGGCTCACATCATCCTTTAATTAAATAAATCAAACTTTATTTAATTAAAATCTCAAAAATGCATCTTCCATCCTTCTTTGATTTAAATAAATCAAATATTTAAGTCCTAAAAGTCAAAATCATCTAAACACCATTAAGCTAACCTAATCATCATTAAACTAATCTAACAATGATCAAATGTGAATCCTCACCACTTGCATTCTCTAGATTTAGCCACTTGCACCAATAAATCAGTTTATTGATTTATTAAAATCAACATTTTCACTCAACATGGAATATTCCTTAGAATTTGAAATAAAAAACAAGTGGACATGTACATCAAACAAGTCATTTATGAGCTCTTACATGGCTCTTACATGTCCCCATCCAAAGGTCAAACTCAACGTTCATTGCACAAATTTGAATTCAAATTTCCCCCCTCTATGGCACATTTCCCAAATCTTGCACTGTATGCATCAACCACTCACCACTTGACAAGTGTCTTCCTCTCATTTGTCCAATCCTAGTCCCACATTGGTCCATTTTCAACACTCTTAGAATTTGAAAATATTTAAATAGAGGCTTCATCCTCAAGAAAATCCTCCATAAATCATCCACAAATCTTCATGCAAAGTCATTCTTCATTGGAGAACTGATTTTTCCCATCTATCTTACCCCACCATCATCATTGGCATTATATCATTTAGCTTAGCTTGATCAAGGATTGGGAAAGGGCTTCTTTCCATAGAATCACCAATCCAATATGAGATGACTCACTTCATGTCTTTCATGTGCTTATTTAGCTTGCTTTTATCATTTGTTTTCATTTGAAAGCATTGTTGTATCATTTCATGTGGATGTTGTTATTTGCTTTGTTTTGAACTAACATGTTAATGTGTGTTGTTTGTTTTGAGAAAAATGAATATTTCACCATCTACAATGTATGATATGAATGATATGTGGCATGCTAATGGTTTGTGGATGTAGGATGGATGCAAGATGGATGCATGATGGATGCGTTGGTGATGATGATGTTAGTGCATAAATGAGATGATGACAAGAGGATCCCACTAGTCCATGATCTGACAAGACTTTATTAGAGATGATGATGATGATAGATGATGAGGATGATGATAAATGATGATGATGATGATAAAAGATGATGATTTTCTTATCAAGGATTGGGATTTTAAAAGGGCTACTTACCTTATTTTTTATTACACACGTAGATACGATGCATCAAGGTATAAAGAACTAGGATGGCGTTGTACCTAGTGCGATGGACTTTGACTCGACAAATAGATAGGAGTATTATTTTTCACACTTGACATACAAAAACCTTGCTAGGATGTACCTAACAAAGCAAGTATTCACCAAGCTATTTTACAAGAATGTCCAACAATCACAGTGGACAAAAGATAATGATCGTTGCCCCATTCCTATCTCTCTAAATCCTTCGTTCAGATATCATCGAGAGGTCCTTGGAATGAGCGCAATAAGATAAATCAAAAGAAAAGATCAAGTCCACAAACAAGCCAATGTTCTTCATACCTTCGGCTAGAGGGATGTGTTTTGATAGGATAAGATCCAAAGTGATATCCAAAAATGATGCCCATTGTTGGAATGATATATCGTAGGACATGCATTATATAGGATGATGATGGTTTGATAAGTTGATTGATAGGCTATTGATATAAGGTCGACTGACATGTTTGAAAAAGATCAAGATTTTGATTTTGTGTTTGAATTTTTCTTTTGCTGATTGCTGTGATTGTTTCTATTTGTTTTGCCAAAGGATGAAGGTGATGATTAGTTTATTATGGGTGATTGATTATTGCGGGTGCAAGGTAGATGAGATGGATGGATTTTTTCAAATATTTGGATGTTTTTGATGTTTTGAAATGTTTTGAAGATGTTTTTGGTGTTTTTGAGATTTTTACAAATGTTTTGATTTTTTTTATTTTTTCAAATGTTTTTGGATTTTGGTGTTTTTCAAATGTTTTTGGATTTTCTGATTTTTTTATGTTTATGGATTTTCGTATGATTTTAACGATTTCAATATGGATGTGTGTGACAATATCAGTTCTCTATTTGGGATTTTGTTGAAGAAAAAGCTAAGGTTGAATGATCGAATCAATGGATTGATGATGATGATAACATTGTTGAGGATGCACAACAATGCAAGGATTGATTGATCAGGATTGATGATGATAACATTGTTGTGGATACACAACAGTGCAAGGATAGTGTTAAGCAACAAAAGGATATCCTGAGATGATGATTTTTTGATTGGATTTGATTGATCATGATTGATTAAGCTTGGTTTGGAACAAAAGTTGTTCAAATGATTTTATGTGACGTTCGAGGTGCAACTTAGATGCAACTGATAGTGATTGTTTGGATTGATGTACGATGTTTGATGAATCATGATAAGGAATGTCTTTTTGTCAAAATACATGCCATGGGATAGTGATTTGGATTTTGGATCACAAATGCTTTGACCAATTTGGTTTCACGTTTTTCAATGTTCAGATCACCACAAGATTTATTCTTGAAGGAAGATGTGGAATATCTACCCCCAGTGTCTAGCACTGTATGGAATGTTATAGATGGATGCTTGGATAGGTGCATGGATTAATGGATATGGTATGCATGCAAAGGATTTCAAGGATTATCTTGCGATAGGATAAGGTGTTCAGATAACGAATGCTCATTTGGATAATGCTTCATGGCTCAGATAATGCTGAATAGGATAGGATCAATGAAAATGACCCATGTCAAGATGTTTACCATAAGTAAGCATAAAGTGTGCCCCAAAATTTCATCAAGATCAAGATAAATTGGATGATGGATGCAAATGGATGAAAACAGATTGGATAAATGGTTCATGGATAACTAGATTTATTATGGATATGATGAGATGCTTTCAACTGAACTGGTGCACATAGATTCTTGATTCTACACATGACACCTATTTTTCAGGTTTTCATCATGGTCTTGCCCAAAGCGCCGCCCATGCAGTTTTCACTAGAGGATGATTTTTTATCTTTACTGTTTTCAATCCATTTTCTAATTTTTTTAATTTATTTTAATTAATTAATTTATTTATTATTATTTTTGTATTTTTTAAAAGATTTTAAGCTCATGTTGAATCACAAGGTGTTGCTGATGTAGATGCCCCTGTCCTAATGTGCCATCGATATCCTGCTTGAAGGAGCTGCTTTGCTAAGATACGTGCACTTGAATGCAACTTTTGGGATTCTTTATCTACTTTATTGATACCAGGGTTAACTTTGTCTCTATGCACACATTGCAATAGAGTGCCTTCAGAATCATTATAATGAAGGATCATCACCAATACATGGTAAATTTGAGAATTTCATATCATGCATGGAGGCATGGATGGAGTGTCTTTAAATGATGGATCAATTGACAATTTGGAACCTTTGACTCTCCAAACTTGGGAAGATGAACAACGATGGGGAGATACGAAAGTGTGCGTGAAATTAGGACCAACTACTTGATACACTTTGTACGTCACTTGAAAAGCTTTCTTTTGCTTTTGCGAACATTTTTGATGGATACTTTTCCCTTTTTTATTTTTCCCCATAGTTTCTTTGACTGATGGAGTTTGATAGGGATGATTTTTCTTTGTATTTTTTGGTATCCATATGTATTTGATTTTCCCATTATGCTTATCAGCTTCTTTTTCTTTGATAATGTTCTTCGTACTTTGATTCAAATCTTTCTTTCGACGTTGGTCCCAATTCATGGATGGGGTGATGGGTGGATGAAGATTCATGGCAAGACTAGTTGTAGTATTGACATCGATTTCATCATAAGTATTCTTCATGCTCCCTATGCTGATGTTTGCTTGAGAAAAAGTTTCCCCCAGTATGGTGGTAGTAGTGCCTTCATGCTTTGATTCTGCCTATTTCGAGAGCTCTTGTTTAGAATGCATTCTTTGATCAATGATCACTGTAGATGACATTTCAGTTTGCTGCTCCGCTAGCTCTAAATTATACTATTCTGTCTGACTTGTTCCCTTAAGCAGATAATGTTGGATATCTGCATACCTGATGTCTTCAGTCTGAATTCAGGATAGATCTAATCCTGATGTTGATAACTCAGTTTGACTATAGGAGTTAATAATCTACTTTTTTTGTGTAATAATGTTAGGAGTAAAAGAATCATGTTCTACGTGTCCATCCAAATAAAGCATCTCATGGGTAGATGGAGGAGCATGTGCTACCTGGATATGATCATCTTGCATACATAGGAGAGTGTCCATTAGATTATTGTAGTATCTTGAAGATACAAATTCTTGATCTTGAATGATTTTGGAGTTGCTTTCGACATGCTTTGGATCAGGTTCTTGACATGGAACAGTTTCAAAGGATGGATTGCTTATAAAGGGTTCTTGGATGTCATCATTAGGCATGGGGAATGGCTCAATATCCTCTTGAACATTGAGTGGATTTGGATCAAGTTTCGAGTTCAGGGTTCCTTCAGTATCTATAACCATGAGGTTGAAGGGAGTCAACATGTCTTGGAAAGGACCATTGCTAGACTTTGGTGAAAGATGTTGATCATGCTTTTGAATAAATCTTTGAGATATGTCCTTTAACTCATTAGGCAATGTAGAGACATTTTCGTCATGATCATTGGTCGATGGATCATGCATTATGTTAATAGGATCAAATAATCCTAATAGTAGTTGAAATAGATCACTAAAAAGTGGCTCTTGATGGATGGTGAGTTGATCATCAAATGGGGTGGAAACATGTTCAAGGTGCTCATCGATGCAGAGATCTTGATCATTGTTTTCAACAATTGCGTTGGAGAGATTGTGAATGTCTTCAACAATTGGGTCAAGTGATGTTGATATTTCTGGAATTGGATCATTGTTGCGTATCGTTGGTAAATTTTGGTCATGATTGAAAAGTGACTCTTGAAATATGTTGATTTGATCTTTGAATGAGATAGAAACATCTTCAATGTGCTCTTTGATGGATAGATTTTGATCATTTCTTTCAACAATTGTCATTTTTTGTGTTTGTGCTTGCATTTGTTGGGTAGCTTGAGAGGCTTGTTGCAATTGTTGATCTTGTGTTGCTTGTTGTGTGGCTAGATATTGTTTGATGGCCTTTTGGTAGGCTTGGTGAGCTTTTAGTGTGATGTCATATTGTCTTGCTGTGTTTTGTTTTGGTGGTAGTGGTGGTGGATTCAAAATTTTGTTGGATGTTGTGATGAGTTGCTGAGATATGTTTGGAGTGATCGTGAGTTTTTGAGATGGGATGGGAATGATAGTGGTGGTTGGAGTGATCGCGGTGATAGGAATGGTTGGAATGACCAAGGTGATAGGCCCTTGGGAGACCATGTTTTTTTTTTTTTGGATCAATGTTGTTTTTTGACTGGATACCATCTGTTGGTGTGATGTCGATGGTATATTCAAAGGATTTAATGTGATGAATTGATTGGTGTTAGGTGGATTGATTTGGATGGAGTGATTGGCGCTAGGTAAAGGGGAAAGCCCTAAACCAAGGAATGATGTGGGTAATGGTGGTGGAGATTTCCCTTGGCACAATGACTCAACTATTTTGGTAACTGAAGCAATTTGATCTCACAAAATTTTTTCTTGATTTTTATCTTGACTCCCTTCATGCAGTTGATTTGTCTTTTGTTTAACTAGATTTGGAGTGTGTACTTGTGTTTGATTTTGGACAATGTTCTGATTTGGGATGACACTCAGATTTGGCATGATAGGTTGAAATTGACCATTGTTCATGTTTGGAATATTCGTATGATTTTCAAATGTATCCATCCCAAAGTTTGTTGGATTCATGTTTTGAAAACTTGTGCTTGGTACATTCTCATTTTTCTTGTAGGGATTTGGTGGGATGACGTTGTTCGTTTAAAGGATCATGCTTTGATTGTTCAGTTGACAGATTTGTAGGTTTGGATTTAGATCTCCCATCAGGAAATGTGTTCCAATTTTTTATTTGGGCATACTCACACTTGTTGTATTTTTTATTTGGGCATACTCACACTTGTTGTACCATTGATATTTGTAGAAGGTAATGATCCCATGTATGGATTGTATAAATGTGAGTGTTGATAATCAATCGGCGTTGTAAGGATTTGAAAGTTAAATTGATTTGGATTACTCATGATGTATGGATCAAGTTTATATTCCATGTTCTTCTTGTGTTTTGACCTTGTTGCAAAAGTGACTTCTAAGGTTCTTAGGACTAATGATGAGATGACAGATGAAAGGTGTAAATGATATGAGTGATGAACATTTAGGGACTTTGGATCAATACTAGACTTAGGGTTTGAATTTGATTGGTTTGATTTGGATTTGGATAATGAACTTATAAACCCTAAGATGTTAGATGTGATCTTAGGATGAATTTTTTCAAGGGATTTCTTATTTAATTAGAGGTATGAGAAAGGATGTATTCCCATACACCTAACTAAACAAGATGATTTTGAATTCAATGATTTACCCAAATCAAGAATCATTTTTCCAAAGCTCTAAAGTTGTTTGTGGGATGGATTTTGATAAGTGTT
Organism: Sequoia sempervirens; assembly: GCA_007258455.2. NCBI lineage: Eukaryota > Viridiplantae > Streptophyta > Pinopsida > Cupressales > Cupressaceae > Sequoia > Sequoia sempervirens. Next base: position 179,071,728 of record VDFB02353493.1, on the reverse strand, counting down.
TGAGATGGGTGAAATGTTTGAGTTGATCCTAAATGAACCTAGGAAGGACTTGTTTACTAGACCAAGATAGTGAAGAACATGCCTTTCTCGAAGAGTAATATGAAATCAGAAGACCTTGATGTTTGTATGAAAACCACATGACAAAAAGATACCAAGCACATATGTGGTGTCCAATTGATTTAATCTTTACTTAATGGATTCTTTTTACCAAAAACACACTCTTGATTAGATTTTGAATCTAGATGTCTAATGTCTCAACTTTCCCCTTATCCCACAAAGTGTATTATGTGGAAACCAAGGAAATTTGAGGCAAGAGTTACCTAAAGTTGACTTTAGTAGAAGCAAATTGAGATGAAATCCAAATGTTTAGATTGCTCTAAGGACACGAATCCTAAGGGAAAGCAATAACATGCAACTTTTTTCAAGGATATTTGCCTCTCCTAAAGGGTTTGCAATTTTGATGATTCATTGGATGTTGGTTTTCCAATGTTTTCTATTAAAGCACTGTGTTTTCAAACCACAAGCAATAAGACATCCTAGCTCAATTGGTACATTTATCTTAGTGGGATTTCCTCATGCACTTCGTAGTAGAAGAGATGACTTTACATGAAACCAAGGAAAAAATATAAAGGTATGTTAAGAATGAAGTCTTAACCTCTATATTTCAACCAAGGTCAGATATGGCAAGTAACTTCCTGGAATCTAAGTTCCAATGCACCACTTTGATAAACTCATTGGATGGAATGGTTGGAAACTACAAACAAGGTTCTTAATGACACAACATCAGGGACATGGGACCTTGCGAGCATCTAGCAAGCCACTAAAGGATTTAATCAATACTACTAGGGGCTCTTATACATTTTATTGTAGTACCCCATTCTGAAAGACATTGTATGGCTAAGGCCTACATACCATGAGGACTTGACAATTTAGTCCTATCCATTTATATACCAGCCCAAATGAAAAACCGGTTGGAGTCGCCTTTGAGTTCTCCTTTCAGATGTGTCTCTTAGGCAGGCCCCTCTAAAGGTAAACAATAGCGAGCAAGCACATACGTAGTTCAATCGACCTTTGTTTAGAAACAAAGGGAGAACACACACGATATACCTAACTCACACTTGCAAAGTGTTTTGTCCAATTTTTAACCCAAATCGAAGTGTGGAGGAAATCTTTTATGCAACTTAATTGTATGCAAAATACTTTTGGTTCTCACGATTTCCATGAAGCGCGAGAGAAGTGCATACACCTTTTTAGAAGAGATTATTTTGCATAAAATATTACAAAGCATAAAAGACACATGTTCGTTTTAAACTTTCAAAGCATTGATTCGATTCATTTTAAAGCACCAAGCTAAATGTGAAGTTGATTTTTTCAATTTGTTAACCTTTAAACAAAATCTAGTCAATGTTTCCTAAAGTTTTTTTTAACCCTTTCACAATGAAGATTGAAAGCCTAGGAAATGTTAGTTTTAAAGCCCAAAACAAAAGAGTTAGCCTAAACTAGAAAATTAAGGCATGCGACAGAAGTTCAAAGCATTTAAAAACACTTTTGGGTTTCAAGTTTGATTTCTTGAGTCCTTAACTCCAATCTTGCATTCGTTTTCGCTCAACTCCAATGCTTGATTCCAATGTTGATTTCACCTTTTTCCTACAAACATCATCATGACAAATAAGATTCATCAATAAGTATAATGAATTTCCAAACTTTGTCAAATAAGAAAACCATTCTTAGAAACAAGTGTTTGGGAGATAAAAATGAGAATAGTTCAATTGGTTACGAAAAAAATAACTTATAAAGCATTTTCCTTTTAAATCCCCTTTCAGCTTATGAATGTAATTTTTCTAAAAAAACTCAAGGCTACTTTTATGATTTGCTTGTTTCAATAAATATTGTTTTCTAAATAAAATCTACATTACTCATACTCAAATAATTTTTATGCATAGTCACACTCCATATAAAATCTTATAGCCTAGATAGCTAAGCTACAAAAACTTCCATGCATTCCAACTATCATAATAAATAGGACATGGAGTACTTATAATCTAAGGTTCTGCTTTTCAATGCCACGTTAATGAGATAGTAATGCCTATATTTGGGAAGCATGGGCCTACATTTTGGATCTGCTCCATAAATATCCAACTTACATATAGAAATCCCCAACACTATTTATGTACCCAACTACCAATGGTCTACGAAAAATATCTTTATATCTGTCTCACCCATTAAATAAAGATAATGAATTTTGAAAATGCTTTAAGTAAGAAAAGTTTGAAACTTATCAAAGTTTTAACCATTCTACTTTCAACAAATTATTCAAAGTCAAGCTGTGAGATGCACTGAGTAATAAGCCAAAGTTGTCCATAATTCTATAATCAAGTTGTAAATAACGTAAGAAATGGCACACATTTACTTCTGACATTGTTTGAATAGCAGACAAAGATTGGTTAGATATTTAAAGGCAAATGAACTCTAACAGATATATGATCTAAACCACGCCATTGGTAGGTGAAATTTTTTTTGTTAACTTTCAAAAACAACAAGGCACCAACTCCTTTGACATGACGCCTTCACTTGAAGTCAATGAGCAGCAATAAAAAATTTAATTCCTTCAAAAGAGAAGAAAAAAAACCATTTAATGTGGCATTTAAGGCAACACACTCCTTGGGAAACACGAATTTCCTCTGATATTTGGGTTCGATTCTGAGATCTACAAAATATTTTTCAAAAGGAAAGATTTAAGATAAAAGAAACAATATTTTTGGTGCCAATAACAACAATACAAACTAACTAAGTTACAATCAAATACAAAATGAAAACATTATCAAGATAACCTTTCAAATCACAAATCTCTCAATCACTGGATTTTCTGTGCCTTTTGCTACATTTCCCATGAATTAATGGAATTTTCTCGGTGGAACCATTCATCCACCACCACTACCCAAGGCGCGAGTTCTCCCACTAGTGTAATTGTAGACTCAAAATCTTTAATTAATAAATCCACAATTTTTTTACCCCACCTGCCTAATCATCACCAACTGATGATAGAAATCATATGCCTAAGTATGCACTATCGAGCAAGGTAGCTATCCACCTTTGTAACTTGTAACAACTCAGATTTGTATCAATATATTCCCTAATATTTATTAGCATATCACTGTGGATTTTCTTCCTTTAACATATATCTAAAAGATTGCAGTCAACTCTAAAAAAGAGCAAGTCGTCATGGTCTCAACTAGCACACAACCATCATACGGGTTGTTGTTGTATTTATGTAGTAGTCATCTGTTGAATGCACTATAGCTACGAGTCCCCAAACATAATTAATCTCCTGACTGATATCCCTTGTGCAATGGAAAATGGAGAGCATGTTGAGAATAGCTTGAGTACGCCATTATGATCTTCACGTCCCAAAGAAAACTATAAAAACTCATTGCTGGCACTCTGTCGAGCCCTCTAGAGTAAAATCCTCACCACATTCATCCATTATATTTAAGGCTATGTAAATTACATTTACCTCTATTAAGATAGTAAGGAAACTTTTTCAACAAGTTGTCGATTCCCTGGGAAGGTATTTAAGATATGGAATGGACAACCATCCCTACCCTGATGCTTGCAATAAATTAAATACTTTGACCTTCCAACGAATAGCCATCATTTTTTTTGGGTATTTTACACTTTCTTACTATGCATTGGATGATCTGTAGGTATGGGGACCTAATGCCATCGATGGAGTAGCAGATACATTTCCTTAAGTCTAGGTTGTAAATTTCACTTTAGATAAAAAAATACTCTAAAACCCTGATGCAACCTTATCTGGCTGCAACTTGCCAAATTGAAGAGATAGAAGGTAATATCAGCAAGGAAGAGTTTCGAGGAGTGGCAACCAGTAGCAGCGAGGAAGCAAGTAGGGAAAATGGTAAATAATTGGGAAATAAGATGAAGAACGATGAACAGCTGAGGTCCATATAATCGTTTTGCATTGATATGGACGGATGATAGTTGTTGATACGCCTTTGCAAGTCATCTTAAGCATGGAAGGAATGCCCTTGGCATAAGGGTAGCTATGTGGGAGGACTGTGAACCAATCCTAGGCATTTCATGGGGTTCTTATGCAGAAACATGGAGTCCTATCCAAAACATGCAAATCATTGTACAAAGTATCACCAAAATGACGTGATCCCATGGCATGTAGGGATTGTGGGTTATGAATAGAGAAGGATGTAAAAATACAGAATATCACCAAAAATGATGTGATCCCATGGCATGTAAGGATTGCAGGTTATGAATAGAGAAGAATTCCAAAATACAGAATATCACCAAAATGATGTGATCCCAGCCCTTCCCTCTAGCGCCAATATGTGAACTTGTTTCTAAACTTGCATAAATAAAATGAACAAATCACATTTGTAGATCAAAATACAAGGTTAGCGCAAGATTTCCCCATAAAATCCATCTGCATTGTTAGAAAACAAGGAAAAGGATGATATAATTGAGCAAATACAAACACAAATAACCATCCCTATTCTAAAAGAAGACAGACTTGATCTTATGGGGAGATTGGTGCTATTGTGGAAAATATCCCTTTCCCAACCCCTTTAGATAAGCTAATGATAATGATGGACAAGATAATTTCTTAAATGAAGAGAGTGACCTTGCATGATATTAGAGATCAAATGCTAAGATTGTGGAGTGATGATGAGAAAAATTAGTTCTCCTGAAGAGAGTGACTTTACATGAGTGATTGTGGAGGATTTGCTAAAGAATGATGCCTCTATTTAAAGATTTTCAAATGCTAAGAGTGCTAAACATGGAGGATGTGGGACAAAGATCAGGCCAATGATAAGAGGCCACTTGTCAAGATGTGATAGGCTGATGCATGTGCAAGATTTGGGAAATGTTCCCAAGAGGGGGGAAATTTCAAATTTGAAATGAGAGTTAATGCTGAGTTTGACTTGTGTAAGGGACATGCAAGAGACATGTAAGGCCTCATAAATTCTTTGTTGGGTGTACATGCCAAATTTGGGGGGAGATTCAAACTTGAAGAATATTCTCCCTTTATGCCAAGTTGAAAGTAAATAAGGATTTTAATAAATCAATAAATGGATTTATTTGTGCAAGTGGAGATATCTAGAGGATTTGGCATGCATTAGATTAGATTTAATCAGGATTAATTAGCTAGGATGATGATTAGGATGCTTTGACTTTTATGACTTAAATATTTGATTTGTTTAAATAAAAAAAGGATGGAAAATGTATTTGGGGATTTAATTAAATAAAGGGCTTGATTTATTTAATTAAAAGGAGGGTGATGGGATCAAGTTGATTTATTTGATTTAAACTGATGACTTTAGGATATTGATAGATAAACTTGATTTATTTTCCAAATGGATGATATGACCTAGTTGAATGCATTATGCCAATTTTGTGTGTCTACAGTAACATCACAACTTCCTTGAAAAATAAATGTGTAATATGCTTTGAATCATTATATTTTTTGCATGGTATAAAGTGTGCCATCTTAGAGAATCTATATACTACAAAAAAAAAAATCATTACCTTTTTGAGTTCTTGGAAACCCAAGGACAAAGTCCATACTCATAACTTCCCATGGTCTTTCAGGTGTAAGCAAAGGTTGATATGACCTGGTATTTTGACTTGACCCTTTTGCATGTTTACATATTAAGCACCCTTGCTCTACATTCTTCACATTCTTATAAATCCTTGGCCAATAGTAACCTTATTGAAGCTATCCCAAATTTTCATCCACCCTAAAGTGCTCCCAAGGTCCTCCAATATGTTTCTCTCTAATTAGATTCTCTCTCATTAATCCCCTTGGAATGTACAATCATTGCCCCTTGTAAGAAAAATCCTTCTTGAATGAAATATTCTAAGTTCTACTGGGTTCTTTCCCCTTCAATTGGGAATTTTGAAGAAAACCATATTTCAATAAAATCATAATCCTCCTCATACATTTCGTTCATGGAGTCAAAACCCAAAACATTTACTTGCATCTTATGTAACAACAAACATCTTCTAGTTAATGCATCAACTACCTGATTTGACTTGCCACTTCTATGTTTAATAACAAATGAGTAAATCTGAATAAACTCAAACCATTTCATGTGTCTTTGATTTATCTTTCCTTGGTTATCAATGGATTTTAAAGCATTATGATTGGTGTAAGGAAAAAGCTCCTTGGGTAGCAGGTAGTGTCTCTACTTCTACAATGCTTGAACAATAGGATAGAACTCCTAATCATATAATGCCTACTTCCTTTTGGCATTATTTAGCTTCTCACTAAAGTAAGGTACAAGTCTTCCCTCTTAACTTAAATCCTCCTATGGTTGTTCCACTTGCATCAAAATCAACTTGGATCACCATGTTAAAATACACTAATCCTACTATGGGTTGTTTGGTCACTTTCTCTTTCAAAATATTAAAACTTCACTATATTGTAGCTTTCAAATTGAATTCTCTCCTCTCTCCCTTTATTATATATGTAATGGGAGCACACATATTATTGAACTTTTTGATAAAATTCCTATAGAAGCTTTTCAAACCATGAAAATCCTTGCTTCAAACATGCTTCTTGGAGTTGGCCATTCTAGGATCTCCTTTACCTTCTTTGGATCCATCTATAGGCCTTCCTTTGAAATAAAAACCCAAATACACCAACTCTTCCTTTATAAAACTACATTTCTTGAGATTAACTAACAAATTTTCCTTTCTTAACCTTTGTAAAACAGCCCTCACATGTGCTAAATATTAGTCATTTTCTTTAATAAAAGCCATGATATCATCTAAATAAACAATCACAAACTTACCAAATAAGGGTTTCAAAAACTTGGCTCATCAATCTCATTAAGGTACTTAGAGAATTTGTGAGCCCAAATGTGAAGAGGGTGTTAACTCGAGACACAAAAAATTGCACACAACATAGAGAATATTATTTTATTTAGAAATAGGAAAATATTACATGCATAGGATCTCAAATCCTTGAGTTTTGCATTACATGCTCTTACAAAAAATTACAGTGTTCCTCTTTTTCCCCAGTTTTTCACTCTTGTTCCCAAAAGGATACAAAAATTAGAAAACCTAGCCCATAAATAGCTCCTTTTCATTTTTGGAGCCAAAACAACATTCAAATTATGAGCTTTGTCAGTTTGGTGCCAAAAATTACAAATTGAAACTCAAATTTTCAAACCTTATTCAAAAGTTAGCAAATTTTTGAAAGTGCACTAACTTCCGGGAGCCATAACTTTTGACCCGAGACTTCGCTTTTTGAACTGTTTGAGCCGTTGGAAAGGTCTCGAAGTAAAGAACGTGCTTAAAATCTGCTATCCCAATTTAAACAAGTTTAAAGGCCATTTCAAGGACATTTAATGCCTCAAATATGATCTGGAAGGTTTTCAAGTGCAATTTTGGGAGATTGAAACTACAATATCTTACCAAACTAGGAATTCTCTCAGCCTGATTCTTTTGCCAATGTTCTTATTTTTTAATTTTGAATTCTCCCATATAATTTTTTGTCCCCAAATACCTTCAATTTCCAATATTTGCTAAAATTAGCAATTGACCAAAAAAAGTAGAAAAGAAAAATTGAAAGTTGGGAATTATATTATGACGAAAAGGGTATCCAAAACTTTAAAAAATATAAGAAACTACTAATAGGAAATGAAAATATTTTTGAGTGATGTAGGATTTCCCTTACACCATTGGATTCTCCTACATCTGACACCTAGGTTAAATTGAGAAGTGACCCCATCATGCCTCAGATGGTGGAGGAAAACCCAAATGGTCAACCTTTGTCTTAGATAGTCAGGATGAATCCTCCACATGCCTTCCTCTCCACTTCACCAGATATTCTTCATATTTCCTATTTCTGGTACTCCTTCCAACACAACTATCTAGGATTGCTTCAATATCCTCCTTCTCTAAATTATGTGTTGGAATTCCATACTGCTCCATAGTTGGTACTTCCTCTGTGTCACCTTCATGATAGTAGGTCAAATCTAAAATGTTGAACATAGGGGAAATGTTGACTCCATCCAACAACTCTACCTCATATGCAGTCCTTGAATCATAACTCTTCAAAATTTTATAGGGACTAAACTTCTTCATCTTCAATTTGTTATAGGTTCCCACTGGAAACATTTCCTTCCTCAAGTGGACCATCACTTCATCACAAACTTGAAACTCCTTATTCTTCCTTTTTTGATTCTCCTTAGCCTTATACTACAGATTCATCTTATTAATATGTTCTCTTACCTCCTCATGTACATTATTGTTGTGCTTTGCAAATTCTTCAGCTTTAGCACTAGTATTCTTCTCTTCGTCCATCTTCCTCAGTTCGGGAGTAGCTTTGGGACTACCTCCATACACAATTTGGAATGGTGATCTTCATGTGCTCTAGTTGAAATAATTTTTGTAAGAAATTTTTTCCTAGGGTAAGATCATGTCCCATCCATTGGGTTTATCTCCTACCAAACATCTCAGTAGGCTACCTAGACTTCTATTCATGACCTTATTCTGCCTATCTATTTGTGGATGGTGCGCAGAATTGAATTTCAACTCCATCTTCAACTTTTTCCACAAGATCCTCCAAAAGTATCCAACAAACTTGGTATCATGATATGAGACTATACTCTTTGGTAGACCATGTAGCCTCACCACCTCTCTAAATAACAAGTCCATAGTGTGGACTGCATCATGGGTCTTTTGGCATTGAATGAAATGCACCATCTATTGGAGTTATGGACAAACACTGAGAGGGGGGGTGAATTAGTGTCTAAACCTTTTTCAACTTCAACCAAGACTTTTAATTCTGATATCCTTTCTATTGACAACAAAGAGTAATCACTTTGAAAGCATTCATGAAAAAAGGGTAAATAAAGATATGATAACATTAACTCAGTCCATTAGACAACTTATACAAATATGATTTGAGTGAGATATCTTACATTTTCCAAAACAATTGTGACTGGCATTGATTAACAATCAAAGCATGATGACAGTGCAGGTGTAACTTATGAGATAGTGCAAATGAAGGTCAACATTATTGATTCACTTCTTAAACAACTAATTTGAATGCAACTTTATAAGACACTGCAACAATAGTGCAAAAAATGACACAAGAAAGGTAATGAGCCAACAAACAACTTTAGCAAATTATAACAATTCTTTAGCTATGAATCAAATGTGTACTTTTATGCTTCCTTTTGAATTAGAATCTTCAGCAATGACTTGTGCAAGACATTTAAAATAAATATTTGTAGAGATGAAGGAATTAACATTCAACAATGTTCAAATTGATAAAAACTATCACTCACAAAATTATCACAATCAAGAAGCATTATGACATCAAAACAAAGAGACCATAAGAAAAAGTATTTGTTGAGTGGAAAACCCTCCTAGGGTAGAAAACCACTCCTAAACTGCCTTACTGGCTTAATCTTCAAAAACCACTGTTAACAATGCCTTATAGGCTAATTTCTGAGCACCAACTCAAGGAGCACCAACCCTTTACTCAGATTTTAGAATTACAATAACACAAAGGATCTCTTTGTTTCTTAGATAAGCTCACTCATACCTCTCTATCTAATACCCTAAAGATTCAACACAATGAATCCTTAAAATATTAAATAAACAAAGTTTTTTATAATATTACTCTGCATCATGTTTTCAAACTTTTATAACAGAGCTTTTTCACAATTTTATTTGTGATATAGTAGTAAGTTATGATATCAAATAATCCCCTCACATCAACCTCATAGTGATCAATCACTGTGTTTATATATAATTTCACATATATGTCCACCAATAATTTTTTTTTCATAGAATTCATTTTCAAAATAATTTGAAACCTCCATCCTATTTTTAGAAAATGAGCCAGTAGAAGGACGATAATCAGAAAATGGAGAATAATCATGTGTAACGCCTATACCGAAGGTCTTTTCAAACTCAAACTACAGTATTTTTCATAACCCAGATTTGACTGTAGTGAAGTATGCACATGTAATTTAATTTCCCTTTTTTGAAAAACCCATATGAATATGTATTTAGAAAAATTTATGCAGAAAGCCATTTTTGAAATCAAAGACAATGATAATAAAACCTTCACTAAAAAGTCAAAATCCATATCTCCACCAAATACCAATCAATAAATCAAATTTTCAAAATGCCCATAATGCAGCCAAGAATAACTGAAAGCAAAACATGCATTTCTAATGGAGATAAAAGAGAGCCCATTTTTTCTTTTCCCTGATTCAAGAAAAAACAATAATTTCCATAAATATCAAATGATGGATGTGATACCTATTCAAGTAGCATGGAAATCAAATCAATACCAGATAGATTTGAAGCCAACAACCATAGCTGATAGATTTTTAACTCCCACAACTTTCTTTCCCCAATGTCAAGCTTTCAACCAGTGAAGCGCACCAAACATAGCTTCCATACTAATTTTTCTTCCTGTGAAAGTCATTACAACCAACAATTTAATGAAAAAAAATAGTTACATTCCTTCATGGTGGTGGCATGGCTAGGGTTCCAAACTTCAAACAATGAAAATGTAATATCCTTTTCCACTAAGCAAGTCTCTTCTCAAGTCAATCAATGGATTTTCTAAAATTAATAAAGTTTTGAAGTCCAAAGACAAATAAAAACATAATAAAAATCAACTTAAAAGATGTTTGAGTTCACTTTCACATCAATTTCAAAGAATATCGACCATATTATTACCAAGTCAAATGCCAAGTCGCACTCCATAAATTGCATACAGGCTATCAATACACAATGATCATGGAATAAACCTTATTCCAAGTCAAAGATCCTCCAAAAATGTTGACTTAGAAGAATTATGGCTGCCAAGTAACTTTTTACTTAAGTCAAACAAAAATAAATATAGAGCCAATGTGATAACCAATGTCGACTATCAATAACAATGATCAATAATTACCAAATAGTCGATGCCATGTCACTTTCATAGTGACTTTTAAATATTTCCACAAACCTTCTTTTTCCCAAGTATTTTATGCAAAGGACTTTATTCCAAGTTAGAATGCCTATCACCCCTTAAAAGACTTAGGGAAACCTGATAGCGTTTCATTTTATGCTTTGTGAAATTAAGGTGCCCGATTCAAATATGACTTTATTCAAAGTCATTTACCAAAGCAAGTTAGCCAAAAATAATGTCCAAAACAACATTATAAAATTGCCATAAATATTATCTTTGAGCCATAGAGGCGACTTTTACAAAGTGATATGCAATTAACACTATGATAACCAAGATCACTTTTAGAAGTTGATTATGATATCAACTCAATCTAAACCATATGAACCAGATGAAGACTCCATATATGTCACTCAAAGTGTCCTAACCGGTGACACAAAAATAATGTGAGAGAGACATGAAATAACAAAACCAACTGAAGAGTGAATAGAAACCTCATATACCAATGATGCCAAATGAAATATCAAACTCAAGTGCCAAATAGAGCATTAATATAATTCCAACCCAAAATTACAAGTATCAAATAATGTAGCATAACCGTTGACAACAAAGAATTATGAGACAACCATGAAGATCAATAGAATGAAAATATTCCATGAAGACATAGTAAAATGAATCTTGTCAATGATGCCATGATCGACTTGATAATGAGAGATTCAAATAATATACCTATTGTGCAATAAAGAAGGGTCAACCTGTCAAAAAGAAACCAATTGTTCCATGATCAACCTGAGTCCTGATAAGATAACAATATCATTTATCATAGAACCTAATGCATGCCTTGTCATAATGAACACCATCTGAATAACATGTACCAAGCCTTATCAACATTGTCAGTCCAATATAGTCATAACCATCTACAAATGAATAGCATTCAAAAATTTGAACCAAAAGAAAAATGAGTAATCAATATGAAAAATGTGAATCATCATGAGCATGAATACCAAAAAAAATCCTCTGAAAGATTATCTGAGATACCAAACTAATTTTTTCATCAAGGACAACCAAAGACAATTGAGAAGTCAACACCATCTTCAAAAATCTATCAACTACCACAAACATTGAATCATTCCCTCTCTATGTCCTTGGAAAACCAAGAAAAAATTCCATACTTATATCCTGCCATGGCCTCTCTGGTACAAGTAAGGGTTGATACAACCCTATATTTTGGCTCACTCCTTTAGCCATCTAGCATACCCTATAACTCTACACAAACTTCTTCACATCCTGTGATAATTGAGGCCAATAATAAGGATCACTGATAATGGAAATGGTTTTATCCCAACCAAAATGTCATGCCATTCCTCCATTGTGATTCTCCTTTATCAGGTTCTCCCTCATGGAACTCCTCAAATACACAAATAACTTCCCTTAAACAACATGCCATTCTGGATTATGAAATCTAGCCACTTCATCCTATCAACTATAACATGATCCTTGCAAGCTTTTCAAGCCTCTGAAAAATTAGGATCTTCAAGGTATAATGTATTGAGTTCATTAAACGGGAACAACTTCAATCTACATCTCTTTCAACAATGTTTGCCTCCTACTTAAGGAATCTACAACCCTATTCGACCTCCCACTCCTATGTTTTAAAACAAGGGTATAGCTCTACAAAAATTCTACCCATTTCATATGCCTCTGATTTAATTTTCCCCGACTATTTAAGTACTATAATGCTTGATGATTAGTAAAAAAAAAAAACTCCTTTGGTATAGATAATTTCTCCTTTTCTTTAATGCTTGAACTATTGCATAAAATTCCTTATCATATATAGAGTACTTTCTCTTTGCATCATTTAAGTTTTGACTAAAATAGGTAATGGGCTTACCTTCTTTGCTTAACACTGCTCCAATGGAACAACCACTGGCATCACAACTCACCTAAAACACCTTACTAAAATATGAGAGGGCTAGAAGGGGTTGTTCTATCACCTTCTACTTCAATAGATCAAAACTTTTTTATGCTCCTATGCTCCACTTAAAATCCTTTCTATCCCCTCTCATTGTTTTAGTCAGGGGTGCACAAATACTACTAAATTTTCTAATGAACTTTCTGTAAAAGATGGCCAAACCATGGAAAGATCTCACCTCAGTAGTAATTCTTAGGGTAGGCCATTCTAGAATAGCCTTCACCTTCTCCGGGTCCATCTCGAGACCTTCTACTAAGACAAAAAACCCCAAGTACACTAATTCCTTCACAAAACTACACTTAATCAACATTTTCTCTTCTCTCCACTTCTCAAAGATTCTACGAATATGTATTAAATACTCATCTAGTGACTTACTGAATATCAAAATATCATCTAAATACACAATAACAAAACTCACCATAAACTCTTTCAGTACCTCATTCATGAGCCGCATAAAAGTGCTCAGTGCATTGGTTAGCCCAAAGGGAATGACTAACCACTCATACATTCCATCTTCGGTCTTGATGGTGGTCTTCCATTCATCTCCCTCACAAATATGAATCTGGTGATATTTTCTCTTCAAATCAATCTTTGTGAAGTAGTGAGCTCCACTTAAATAGTCCATCAGGCATCCATCCTTGGTAGGGTAAATACACATCCTCCACTCCCCATCCTTATATGTACTTGATTGTTATATTTTTTATGGCATGGGAGTCTATACACATCCTCCACTCCCCATCCTTCTTTGGTGCTAGTAGTGCACGTACTGCACATGGACCCAAACTCTCTCGAACCAAACCCTTGTTCAACAACTCTTGAACTTGCTTGTTCAACTCCTTATTTTATATAGGAGTCATTCTATGAGATGCCTTATTTGGAAAGCTAGCTCTAGGGATCAATTCAATCTAATTTCTGATCTTCCTCACTGGTGGTAAATCCTCATGTACATTATCATAAATAATATTCTAAAACTTATCCAATAATCTAGAAACTTCTACTGGCACCTTCTCACTATCTTCCATATCCATTATAGGAATCAATACATAACACACACACTCAAGCTTCATGCCTTCTAAACATTTCCTTCAATCAACATAGCAAACTCTAGCACTAATGCATATCTTTTCTTCAACCTCCTTCATGAGTTTCAACTTATGGCAGACTTCATCCTTCATTAGGGAATAAGTGTTTGAATGGACATCAAGTATAGCTCGCTTGTCGAATTGCCATGGCCTCCCCAACAACACATGGCATGCATCCATGGGGTGACATCAAAGAGTACCTCATCATGATAGCTTCCAATCTTGAACTTCACCAGGCACTGCTCATTGACCAGAACTTGTGGTCCTTCTACAACTAGGAAATCCAATACGAATGTGGGTGCCTTTCCCTCTTCAGCTTCAACTTCATAACTATGCCATTGAAAAATGGACCCTTATCATTTTCATGGTCTTTTAGGTCTTGTTTCATAGTGTTAAAACTATGTTGCTTTAATTTTATGATGTATCTTGGCTTGAACATGCTTATTTTGGTGCTAAAACTCAAAGAACAATGTCTTGTGAAGGTGTTGTGAAGTGTTGCAAGACATTTCTACATTCTTCTAGACTCTATTTAATGCAATTCACCGAAAAACCACTTTTTCACTCATTAACAAATCCTATTTTGAAATTTTGTAAAGTCTTGTAACAATATTTCATGGTTTTCTAGGCATATTTTCACTATTTACACCCTTCTCATGCTTTATTTTATCTCTTTATGCCCTCATATACTTATATTAAGTGTATTTTTGGGTCTTATCCTAACAAACAACATTAAACACAACATTATTTTTGATACTTGGTTTTGGGTCCCAGGTGGAACTCATTCGCTAATGGTGGAAAATTTGTCCCCCTTGGCCCCAAATTCAAAATATTTCAAAATTTATTTTAGGATTTTACTCAAATTCACTTCATGTCAGCTTGTGATGAGGTATGAATGGATATTAAGGCACAATATTTGTATAAATAAGTGATTTTCACCTCATTTTACAGCTCCTACACAATCCATTCATTCAAGTACTCAATCTCCTAAGTCATTCAAGCAATCAATCTCCTAATTCATTCAAGTAATCAAGCATTTTGCATCATCAATTCAAGCACTTTCAAGCACTTTGGAACAACCATTGACATCACTTCAGATTTGCATATTCAAGGATTTGGTAAGTTTGTAATACTTTCATGCTATTCATTTATCATTTCGTTTTGCATTTCATTCATTTCTATTGGGTTTTATTACCAAAGTGGGGTTTGACCAAGGAAAACCCCTATTCACTAACCCCCCAAAATTTTCCCCCTTTGTGCATGTGTATTTGTAGCTTTGTTTTATAGATTTAACAAGTTTAAAGGTGTTGAAAATTGGAATTCAAGTCAACTAGGCTCTTCAAGTCAACTCATCATCTTTTCAAGCATTTTGAAGTGTTTTCTATATATTTTTTGTAGAATTGACCTCGACAACCTAACATTCAGACATTGTTAGATCTGGTGTACCAGTGTTGCCTCCTGATTTTCCATAAATTTTGGGGAGGATTGATTCACCACCCTTGAAAAATGAGTCCCACTTGAAATATGAAAAATATTCATTTTTTCAAAACTCAACTCCCAATTGTCAGAAATCAGTTCCCGACAGTTTTTCAATGGTAGGACTGATTCACCACCCTTGGTGAATGAGTCCCACTATGAAAAATTAGAAAATTTTATCAGCATTCCAAACAGTCCAAAAATCTCACACAACATCTACATGCACTCATATTGGACCCTATAACTTCTATTTTGCATATTTCTTTCAATTTCATCATCTTTTCATAGTTGCTTGTATATCATAATGTGTTTTCAAACATAGCTTAAATTGCACTTTAACATTCATTTTAGATCATTTTTATCAATAAATTACATTTAGTTTAGTTTTTTACATCACAACACATTGCATACATCCTTATTTGAATGTGCATAAGTATTTTAGGAACCCAAATCTTTCTCTTTCTAGGTGGAAAACCCTAGGAAGAGAGCAAGCATTCTAGGTTCCCAAAATCTATGTCACATTTTGGTGAACCCAAATTTTGAACATTTTTCAACTTCTAAATACATTCAAATCTTGCGTCCTAGTTTTCATTTACATTGACATTCAATTAGGACATTGATTTCTTATTGCATTCTAGGATGTTTTATTTTGCATTAGTGAAAAAATCATTTACTTTTCTTTCTTGCATTCAATGTCATTGAAAAAATTGAAACTCTACATTCTATGTATGTATTTGCATTCTGAAAATAATTTAAAATCATCTCTAAAATTCTGAAAAACACAAAAAAATTGCATCCTGGGACTCATTCGCCACCCAGGGCGAATTAGTCCTTATGCATATTTTAGACATTAATTTTGCACTATTTCTAGCATTTTCCTGCATCTTTGTTTTTTGTATTTGTGTTGCTATTGCAGTTAGCATATTTTTCATTATTGGAATTTTACATTCCTAGATTAGCTTCCATTTCAATTCACCTTTCCTTGTGGTACTTGAATGAGTGTTTGGTGCCCTATTGATAATACTTTAGTGAGAAGAATTTCTAGACTCATGGCATCTCACAATAGCACTTTTGTTGTGGACCTTGGGATCTCACGAGCTCCTACTCCTAGTATGGAAAATGGTGCATTAGGCCCTAACAATACCACTTCCATGTCTTCCCCTTTCCATACTATGCATGTTGACAATCAAAACAAACCCCTCTCGCAAGAAAAGGTTATTAACATTCATGAGGATTTTGCACATTTACAACAATATTTTTCACTCAAATACATCTCCACCATTGCTATACCTACTATTGAGACCCTTCATCACTTAATTGAAAGTGATGATGGCTTTCAAGTGTTTAAACAAATAGCCAAGATTTACAATAAACATGCCTCTTCTAATACTCCATCAACAAACATTCCTGTCACCCAAGGAGCATCTCAAGTTCCTCCTTCTTCAACCATAGCTTCCATACCAAATTATACCAATCTACAAGTCCATACAACTTTACATCAATCCAATTATGTCACTACTTCATTCCCAATTTCCGCTAGCATTCCTACTTCCTTCGTGGCATCACAACCTCCTTCCACCACTTTCACACCCCTTACTATTCCTTCCACTTCCCCTAACATCACCTACACTCCATCACTATTTTCCCTTCCATCTCAACCCCATTATCTTGATCCCTTTATGACACAACTCCTTCACACTATTTCATCCATGCAACACCAACTTAATACCATTAGTCAAGCTCAAGCTACTACAATCACATATCTTGTTCGTAGCAACCCTTTATCATTAGAAATATTACATAGCCCGATGCCACAAGGGATAGAAATTTCGAGGTTTGAGAAATATGCAGGAAAAGGAGATCCTATCAACCATGTCAATGATTTTACTACTTTGTGTTGTGATTTTGTCCTTGATGATGAAATTTTAGCAAAACTATTTCCAAGGACCTTGAAGGATATTTCCTTAGAATGGTTTTCCAACTTACCTAACCATTCCATCTGTTCATTTAATGAATTGGAAGAATCTTTCATTAATCACTTTCAAGTGCACATGACACCTAAAAATACAATGGTTGACCTTATGTGATGTAGACAAAAAACTAAAAAAAAAGTAACCAATTTCATCTCCCGTTACCAATCCTTATATACTCAAGTTGATGTCCAAATTCTAGATGCACATCTACAGAAGATTGTTATTGTGAATTTGCACACTAACCTTGAAGATAAGCTTAAGATGATGAATTTACCTTCATTCATGCATTTGTGTACAACCTTAGGTGAGTATCAAAATTGAGTTTCAAGTTGTGAGTCAAAATCCACTTCAAGCCAAATTGATAAAACTGAAAAATAACAATCAACACCAAAACAACACACAAAATTTCCACAAACCTAACTGAGGCTTCTTAAAATTTAATTCACCTCCTTCACCCCAACCACAACCAACTTCACAAGTTCAAAATTCAATGGCCGCCACTAAAACAGTTGTGCTTTATCATTATGGTGATCCAAATAGACATTTCACCCCTTTACCTAATACCCTCCACCAGACAATGAACCAACTCATCCAAAAATGCATGCTTACCTTACCACTTGTTCAACCACTTGATCCTAATCAATCCCTACCTCCTACCTTCAAGCCTAATGCTTATTGTCATTTTCATCGTCAAAATGGCCATGACATTGAACATTGCAAGCGTCTTAAACATCTAGTTCAAGACCTCATTGATTCAAGTGAATTGACCATTATGGGTGTTAATGATCAACTCAATAAATCTGTTGTACCCCCTAACCAAAATCTCCATATTTTCACCAACCCTCTGCCTAAGAATACTACCTCATTTGTCAAGGATAGTGAACCTTCCAAGCCTAACGTGATGACTGTTGATACACACAACGAACAACCTAATACATATCCTCCTATTCCCCAAGCTAGTCCTATTAATAAACTTGTCGCTACAATAGACATTATACCTCTCAAGGGCCAAACTTGTAAGGCAACCTAATCAACTTTCCATAATGCATGTAGGATATTGCTAGTATGTGGTAGCAATTTACCTTGTGCATAAAATTCATAAATTTTATGGTAGAGGTGTTTGTAATTATCCAGATTATTTTACAAATAAGTTTTATATTCATTTAGAATAATTAAAATGTGAACTTTTAGAGGAACATTAAATTATAATATTTATTTATAAAAATTATTCATAATCATGTTTATATAAGTTGGGAAGTAATGATGGTTTCATGTTAAACCAACTACAAGGTGTCATCAATCCTTTTGGATAAGATATTCGTGGATGATTTTTACTAATATTTACTAAGCTTAGGCATTTTGAATGCATCCTTGTATTTTTTTTATGTACTTATGGTTAATTCATTTTACTTAATATATTATTTTTGCATTCCACCTTTGTGATTTTATCACATGTACACTACTAGATTGATGATGCACAAGGTATTCATCTAACGATATGCATATATATATATATATATATATATATATATATATATATATGAAACTATATTTAAATCATGTAATTAAACATTTCATGGTTTTGATTTAAATATTGGATTAAAATTTAATACATATGTATATATTTTAGACTTGAAGATTAATTATGGATATAGTTTTGGTCATTTAAAGTAAATGTAAATAGTAACCAATTATTAGTTTAAACATCACATTTAAAAGGAGTTAAAAATTGAAATAAAACACAAATTTTACATTAAATACATGATTCATAGCCAAGCAAAGCAAAATCTCTTATTATTGTTGGATAATTGATGCTACTATTTTTTTTCCAGTTGACGGTCATTATCAGAAGTTTACATTTCAAAATTGTAGTTTGCTTTGTTTTTTTTGTTTTTCTTTTAAAAAAAAACTTCCCAAATCTTTACTACATGCTTATGCATGTAAAGTATATTGTTTTTACTAGTTTTTTTCTGTTTTTATTTGCTCTTATCTTTTTATCTTGGAGGTTGCAGACTCCATAAGTCTATTCTCTATTTAAACTTATATTATGTATGTTTGTTTGGGAGCTTTGTTGAGATTTTTTTAGACAATAATAAAAAAATTCCTTTTGCGTGTGCATATTATTCATTACTATTGAGCAATAGCTGATTTTTACTGTCACGATTTTATTTTATTTGCTGCTATTATGTATTCTCTGGTGTTATAATTTTAAAATAGAGAAATTTGCGTGAACTACCATTTATAAGCAGATTTGAATTTGGTTATATGTCGCAAAAAATTAAGAGGGGGGAAAGTTTAGAGTTGATGGAGGTGGTCCCTTTAAAAATCGGCTTCACATCCAAGAAATATTAAAGGTGCTACAAATTCTTTCTAAATATACGCAATCTTCTTTTGATAACCTCTTTATAGGGGTCTGCGATTAAGTGTAGAGGAATAAGAAAGAAGAAAAGGAAACTGGGGAGAAGGTGTGAAGGATGGAGGAGATATAATAGTGTGCTATTAGTTTAGCAAAGAGCAACAACTGCTTCATTATGAATAGAATGAAAAGAAGATTTGAAAATATTGGAGTTCTAGAGCTATTAGATTCTTGAGCTGAGGACAAGACTCTTTTTGCAACCTCTTAAAGGATACAGGTTGTTTGAAAGGTGAGACTAGCTACTGTTGTTACTTGGGTGTGTTAGAGTTGAACAAGTGAGAAGGAACTTGAGAATAAAGAGGTGCAAATAAGAATGGATCGAGGGGGAAATACAAGAAGTATATTTGCTTCCATCTTAATTTCGTTTACATAGAAAAACTTTTGGTAGAATTTAAAATATTTAAAGTATTAAATTTGTAAATATAATTAAAGTGTGATGTTTTCTTCTTTTATCATGATTTTCCTTGAGTAGGAATTAAGCGATTTCCTAGTATTTCTTGTGAAAGTTTGAAACAATTGTTATTCAATCTTTGTGCAAGATAGTTCTCACATTGTGCATGCTAATCTATGTGCCAAACTAGTAATATTAATAAATGGATTTCATTACCACATTACTTCCCTTTACCAATCCATAGAAGAAACTTACAAGGAAATATTTGCATTAAATCTCTGCTCAAAACATGTAGCACCCCCAACTGCACCATCTTCATCAAATCTAAGAGATATGTACTTTAGCATTAAACTGCTTAATTGGAAATGGTTTTCATCAACTATGGTGGCAGTAAATTTCCCTTTGCATTACCAAGGTTCTCTTTAAACTTCTATACAAAATTCATCTATAATCTGCAGTGCCCCAGTAGCTAGAAAATACATTGAATATGAACAAAAAATTGATTTTCAATCTTACTTTTATTTTTTTAAGATTTGTTTTATTTCTAGTGCATTGAGCTGTTAAATATAAGCAAAATCCATGAAACTTGAAGTTATACCTTCAATTTATGTTCAACAACCACCGTTGGGTAGGGATATACTATGTATATCAATTTAGTATTATGTATATGGATCATACAAGATACATCATTTGATACAATGTTTTTGGATGGGTTTGGATGTGGGTTACTATTATGTTAGAAGGAACTAAGTGTAACAAGTTAATATTTCCTTGCTGATTGATCTTAGATTTGGTCTTTGAAATTTGTAAATCACTAACCTCTACATTTGGGATATTTTTTTTATTTGACAAAGGTATAGTACTTCAACAATATGATTAAATTTTACTTTTAGAAATTGCGTATATTGAAAAGAATTAAAATTATTTTACTGTCAACTACTATTTGGGATAAATTGGTGAGTTGTGTTGCAGAAAAAACTGCTAGTACACATTTAGGATTCATGCTAAACTAAATTTTTGGTTCTATTTCTTGATCTTTCCACTTTCTGAAACATATTAAATTTTTTAATTTGGCCAAGGGTTGATGGAGTTATGTCTATTTTAGTTTGGCCCTGCTTTGTTTAAAATCAACATGTTATAGGATTCTTGTGAGTTTAGTTGTAGACCAATTTTCTTTTGATTGATTGGGTTTTGTGCAAAGGTATTTCTGGGTTTTGTCCACCATTCCTTCCCTTTTCTAGATCATATTGATATTTAAATTTTGGTTTAGTATCGTGAGAGTTATCACTATTTTGATGTTGTCATTTCTTTTGTTGTGATAAGCAAACTCATAGTTGTACAATTATTTTTTTGTTTGAATTCTTATTAATAATTTGAGAGAGAGTTGAATATGATTGAGGTGTATTAGTATTGGTCAATTAAATATAAGTTAGAGTAAACTCAATGTGTTGAAATACGATTCGTTTGTGAATTATATACATAGGCAAGGCTGTCAGAGACAAGCCCCCGAGGAATTAGGTCTGGCCCCTTAGGTTCCCATGTACTTTTCTTGGAAACATACTTTTGTGAGTTGGTCTTGTGTTGTGAAAAAAAAAAAGGTGTTTGTGTTATAAGCTTAGTTGTATTTTTGATAGTTAGTTTAGGGCATTACAAAACCACTCAATCTCTTGATATTACTTTTTCTGCTAAAGACATGCTACAAAAGCTTCTTGATGGCCCTCTCTACACAGCCAGCAGAATCTATGATAAACCTACTAATGGGATATTAATAGATCTTTCTTTTGGTGAGAATGTGATCACAAAATAATTTCTAGTATTACATGATCTATATCAAGATAACTATAATCCACTAACTACATGGATCAAAACACATAATGGTTTTGCATGCCCTACAATTGGATCGATCGTACTACCTTTACACATAGGACCTAATACTTTGGAGGTAAAGTTTTCTATTATTCCACAATCCAACCAATTTCATTTGCGGCTAGGCCTTCCTTGGCTTTGCTCAATGAAAGCGTTACCATCAGTCATTCACAAGTGCTTAAATTTTTTGCATGGCAATGATGTAGTCACTATACACCATAGTGGATCTAATCCTTTATCTTCCAAAGGTAAATTTTCATTAAAATCCTTTTGGCCTACACCCATCGAACCTATCACCCCTCGAAAGGACTTCTTTTACATAACTTATCAAAAATTTAAAGATAAAAATATTGCTGAATTATCTCTTCATAATACATCTTTGTCCACTTCCACTCCTCTTATCCTAGAGGAAACCATGATTACACCTGAGCAAGACATTAAAAAAACCAACACAACTTCAGAAAAAAATCCCTCTAGACCCTTCTGCACCATCATTCAAATGTCAAAGGTAGCCTTACACAAACCCTCTCCATTCCCCTCAAACCAAACAAGTGTATAAAGCAAAAGAGAAAGTGATTGATCTATCTTCTTCAGTTTCCTCTATTCTTTCCCCTTTAGAAGTAGACAAATGTATATTGACTTAATCTACTCTTATACCTCAACAATTGGAAAACTAAATTAAATGAAACCGTGGTGCTAGGGAATAAAGGCGTCATCTTTGTCTCCTTGCTCATCAATCTTGCCTAACAGCCAATAAAGAAAATCAACCTATACCCTTGACAAAAGTAATAGATGATCATCTTCTCTCTCTTTAGCAACCACAAGACAGTCCTATACCACAATCACAACAAAACGAGAATATTTAACAACCAACACTTTTGATACATCCATTCGTAGATATCACCCTTCGTCTTGATGATGATGAGGATGATGGGATGATTGCTAAAGTAGATGAAGAAATACATGTTGATGGTGTTTTTATGCACTTTTCAACACAGGTAGTGCGTAGGTACACTACCTCTCTTGAAAGACAATCTTCCACAATCAGATTGCAGAACACTATCCCAAGGTCTCTAATGTTAGGTCTTGGTAGTGCTTGGAATATCTTAGGTGTTTGATGTGATTTGCTGGAATCACAAGGTAGTCTTACGGATGGGTTACAAAGCGTGGAAGTTGGATATTGAAATGGAGTTCTTAAGATGGAAAGTTGTTACGCACTGGTTGTAGGTTCAAACAACAATCTTGGACCCCATTTTTGTTGTTGGATTTGGATTTACAATGTGCAATGAACCTTAGCATAGATCAGTCATATAAAAAAGGGGAAAAGAAGGCAAGGAAGAGGGAGAGTTCCTAAGTCTGCAACTAACTATGAATAGTGACAATGGAGTTCCTGTAATGGACAATTTCTCAAAACAATATCCCACTTAACCAGGTATTTCACAGTATCATGGAAATTGTGCTATCTTCTAAGTTCTGCAGATATTTCACCCTTCATTCACCATGTACATGCATGAATCAAAGATAAATATTTTAGAGAAGCTTTGAATTCAAGTCCAAGCTAACTTTGCACAGCTATCTACCATCAGCAAACAGCAAAAAGTATGGACAAAGGAATCATCAACATAGCAGGAATTTTCATAATCACATAACAACATTCCTAAAATCTATCCAAGGAAAAAGACAGCTAGCTAAAATAGCAGTAAAACCTAAGTCAAACATCTAACATTGGAGATTGAATCAAGTAACATGAGAGAAACTAAGAAAATACACCAAGTCAATGCCTTTTCCTTATAAATTTCTGCAGCATGTCTTTACAACAACTCAACTCCCTTTTGCAAAAGATTCAATGAATGACCAAGAGTCATTACAAAATAGGGTTTCACCTACCCCCAAATATATCACAATTTAAAATTACATTTTGTCTCTTCCCTATTTTTTCCTCTTGCTGACGACACTATAGCTCTTTTGTCATTTAGCCAATTATTGTTTTCACTGTAGCTACTCTTTAGGGAGCTCTTCATCTTTGACAGGGCTGTCCTCCTGCCCCTTGGAAGCTGTGTACTCTATGAACTTGAGGACAACTGCCTGGAGCTTGTCTATTTCGATGATTTCACATCGCAACGCCTGGTAGCTCCATTCCTTTGCATTATCCTCTAGCCTTTTCCAATCCTCATCATACTTTGAGCCTTGGTCTCTAAACAGCTCGGATTGATCGAAGGCGCGTGAAAAAAAACTTAGGAATTCTGTTGTGATTTCTCCAGTGATCGCGTTCTTCATCTTCTCCTGGAAGTAGGGTTTTATCTTTTCTGGATCCATTTGCACAGTGGGCATATCATAGTCTGTCATTAGCTTAAGGTATCGAGCACATTTTGCCCAGATTTCTTTGATCCACTTAATGTCCGGATCCACCTTGCTCATGATTTTTTCTAGCCTCTCCTTTCGGTTGTCAAAGTCTTGGCGCCACACATCCATCAGCCAATGATCTTTCTTAAATGTGAGCTTCTTCTCCCACGTGGCTTCAGGCAGCTGAAGGATTGCCTCGATCCTTGGAAAGGTGGAGTCGTAGGTT
The DNA here is from genome assembly GCA_007258455.2 of Sequoia sempervirens. Taxonomy (NCBI): domain Eukaryota; kingdom Viridiplantae; phylum Streptophyta; class Pinopsida; order Cupressales; family Cupressaceae; genus Sequoia; species Sequoia sempervirens. Next base: position 179,047,035 of record VDFB02353493.1, on the reverse strand, counting down.
GCGTGGAAATCAGTGCAGAGCTTCCTTGTGCTTTCTAGAGATTGTATCAGGCCCAAGAACTTGTTGGTTGTTCGCACAGCTTGGCTAATTCCCATGTTCCCGATGTATGAGACTTGTCGGAACCAATCCTCTATGGTTTTCTCCAAGTTCTTTCTTCTTTCCATCTTATTGATCTGCTCTTTGGAAAGTAGCTAAGGTGTGGCCGTGGATGTGGTAGGTAGGTCATCTACTAAAGACCATTGTTGTATGTAATATGTTAAGGTTGTGACCTGTGCTTTGAGCTCATCCTTTGAGATCTTATCCTGTTTTATCAGATTTACCACTGTAGCCACTGACTCCTCAAGGTGCTCGACTTTCTGCTCTCTGGTTGCAGTTCCCAAGTCAATGGTGGAGATTTTATAACTAACCCCAGCTTGGCCAATCATGGGCGTTGTGATTTGTGCTGCTCGAGAGCCAGAATCATCCATTGTTACCTTGGATCGGACCTTGGGCTTCTTCTCTTTCTTTGTCATGATTTGGGCTCGAGCCAAAATGGCCTCCAACCTTGCCCTTGGTTCCTTCAGCATAGGGGTTGTTCTTTCAAGTTGCCTCTCCAACCATTCGGGCACAGCAGATTTCCCTTTGGGTGAATCATGGTCACCCTCGCCCTTCTCAATCAAGGCAAAGATTTCTGCTCCTTTTCTCTCTGGGGATTTTTCTTTCTCTTTGGCAGCATCTTCCTCCTCTTCATCGGATTCATGCAAAAATACGAGCCGTTTGATAGGCAGCCTAGTGGATGGTTGCTGAATGGGACTTTCTTTTTTCGCTGTTTCTTCTTCCTTCTTTTCCTCAGTACCCTCAGCCTTGGGACTTTCAACAACATGGGTTTCAGCCTCAGTTAAATCCTTTGGCTGTTGTTCTTCTGGTGGCTGCCCTTCTTCGTCATGGGGTGACCCTTTTGCCTCTACCCCAATGCCCTTCAACTATTGTGCCATTTCTTCCTCAAGGTCATCATCAAAGGTTTGAATGATTTCCTTAGCACCTGAGCCATCCTCTTCATCCCCACTCTCGGAAGAGCCCGTTTCTTCCTCCTCATAAGCCACCCTGTCGATGGTTCGGTGTTCGTACTCTGGGTGTTCATGGTACTCATCGGCCTCCTGCTCAATAGGCTTCGAGGCCTCCTACTCTCATTGCTCCCACTCCTTAGAGATTAGCATGGTGGCCTCCATAGTTGGTGGCCCTTCCGGTGGTTGTGAAGGTTGAGCAGTAGTAAGGACTTGCGCAAGGGTAGCTTGGAGAGTCAGATCCATTAAGATTTAAGAGAGCTCCAGGGGAAGGTTCTGCATGTGCCTTGAAAGAGCCTCAGGCATAGTGGTAGTGGGAATAGGTGTTGTTATTGTTGCCAGAGGAAGTGTTGTGATTGGTGACATAGCAGCAGAGGAAGGGGGAGAAGTCATGGTGGAAGAGGAGTCAATAACTATCACAGACTCGACCGGAGGCGAAGGGGCAAGATGGACAAAAATGTCCACTGCCAGCGGGGATGCAGCGATCATAGCCAGGGAGGTGGGTGGTGCAACAGGAGGGGTAGAGAGAGCCAAGGGAGGCTGCAACTGATCCATACCCTTCTCCCCCTCCTCTTGGGTTGAAGGTTGTTCCGCAGTACTCCCTACCTGTTTGAGCCTTTTGGGAGATGAGCTTCCCGTTTCTCTCCTGGTATAGGCCTTGGGGTCTGGAGATTGCTCGGTTTCTGTTCCTTTTCTTTTCTTGGACCTGGTGACCAGAGGAGACTTGGAGGTCCCGCCAGTTGAAGTGGTGGTAGCAACATCCTCTATGGCACTCGGCTCTCTTTTGAGCCCTTCATAAGTCAAGACTACTCCCTATCACTTGAAATGAGCCACCTGCCCATCAATCCACTCCTTGGTTCAGGTTAAGATTGGCTGGGTTATGGTATCTAGGTCATCGACCTCCTATTCATCCTAGTTAATTGACGGTATTGGAAAATTGGTGACCGCAGGGTACTTGGGATGCATGATAGTGGCCTCATCCTCCTCGACTTGGTCCGGTACGGGGAATGGCTGCACCCTTCTTACAAACTATACAGTCATTCACATGTAGTACCTTGCGCGCACTTCCTTCTCATCCTGACAGTCGGCCCAAAAATCCTCAATGTGGTGAAGATGGGCATATGCTGACCCCAGTGCCTTCCTGACGTGGCCATGCGGGTCCATTCGCGGGCGAGTAGTGTGTAGGTAGAAATGGTAATCCTTCAGTTCTTTCTCGGAGTTACCTACACACTGGGAAGTTTGCAGTCAGTACATGCCCTGGCCAAGGGTCATGGGATAGGAGATCCCCGCTATGTGTTTACTGCTGAAGATTGCCTGTAAGTGTTGGAGTTGCTGAGAAAGCTCCAGGAGGATGATTCAATCGTTGGGGTATCGGGGCAACCTATTTGGCCTTTCGGTGAAGGCCTGGGCACGAATATACATGAACTTCAGATATTGAATGTAGAGAAAGGCATATTATTTCAAAAGCGCCCTGGCACTGTGGGAGACACTCCTCTTGAAGTCTCCGACAATCAACCTGATAATGTGGCCAATGAAGGCGTCATTTACTATGCAGTAATCCCTTTTGAAATTCCAGTACTGGAGTTGCGGATATCTATCATAGGCCTTGAGTCCTCGCTTCTGCTCCTGATTGGGTGCCACAAACAATCCGCTGTACTGTCCCCGATTCGCCAAGGAATAGATAAGGTAGGAAGTCATATAAAATTTGGAGCTCTTCTTTATGTTGATAAACTGCTCATGGAAGCAGTTGCTTATGATTCCTCCCTAGTAGAATGAAGCCTTTGTTGTGACGTCCTCGTTTCCACGTAGCATCTGCTCAGTGAAGTAGGCAATCCATTCTTGAAAGTAGGCGGCCGCAGGAAGGCCCATAACCCTACTCAACATGGTCACCAAGTCATGGTAATCTTCATGGAAATCACTGTAGAAGAGTTCCTGAGGAACTTTCGCATCACTGCCCCATCTTTCCTTGAGCCAATGTAGATTTATTGACTTCTTACAGCCACCTGGATTATCATCCCATGCCACCTGGCATTCTTCTAAGGTGGGGACCTCCATCTGTAGGAATGTGGGAATATGGAAGGTCTTTGTGATCCCTTCAGGCGACATGTCAACAAGAATGTTTCCCTCTTTATCAACAATTGTTCTTGTGTCGACCTGATATACTTCTCGACAAGCCATAACCAATTCGGGCACCATGAGGGATGGAGGGAATCCAGTAGCCTTAGCTATTCCACTTTGTCTTATCAGTCTGACATTCTTTATTGTTGGATTGACCCTAACCCTTTGCGTGAATTCGTCAATATCCACCTAGCCAATGTTGGTGTCTGTGATCTCCTTCCAGTCTGTGGTGACCTTTGAGTGGAGAGGCTCACCCTGGAATTGGTACTTCATCTAGTCCTTGTCTTCTTTCCCTCGAGGGGTCCTTCCTGACTTCCTCCCCTTGTCCTTTTTGATAGATGCCCCTGAAGGTCCTGCACCTGATCCCATATATTCTGCAAGCAAGGGAAAAGTCAACACAATGGATCACAAAAACATTCATGTTAGCCAATACCCTGAAAATAATATTTATTTTGAACAATCAATTAAGCATAATATGAACTTTATCCCCAGATGTTATTGATCTTTTGATTAAGGGCATTTGGACAATTCAGGCCCGGAGGGCCGGACTTCTTCGGCAGGAATGCTGTTTGGAGGGGAAAACATGGCAAAAGGTTCCCAGAGAGTCCCTTCAGTCAAATTTTAATATTCCAAGAGGTTGGCAATGAAGAGGGGTGAAATTCAGCATGTGGGTCAAAGTTAGATTCTAGATTTGGGCTCATCTGGATCGATTTAAGAGAACTCGGAAGTCCCAGGCCGGAAAGCTGTCGGGAGATAGCAGTTTGGAACGACAGACAACAAACGAAAAATCTGGAGATGGAAATCTGGGGTCCGGGGCTCGGAGGGCCAAAGGGCAGCCGGTAGTATGTCATTTTACTTCTGACGGTTCGGGTCAGCAACACCGGGAAGGCATTCGAACTTCACTGTTTGGGATGGTAAACATTGGATGGAAGTTTGGGGGGAGCAGCCTGGCAGCAAGGGCCTGACAGTAGGTGTTTCGCCAAGATTCGTAAGTTTCGCCGATGGCTAGGAGTTGGACCAGACCCCGGGTAAGGGTTTTCCATGGTGATTTCATCTTCTGAGTTTGGCAACGATCGAGAGGGAAGAGCCCAGAGTTCGGAGGGTCAGGGTGAGAATTTCGTTTGGAACGACAGGCGAGGGAAGGAGTCCCGATCGCTAGAGCCCGCTAAGGAGGATGGCGTTCAGAGCTTCAGTGAGACCCCACAGCGAATGGCAGTCTGGGGTCCAGCGGTCAGACAGACAGACATCCGGAAAGGGGATCGGCAAAAGGTTAAGTTGGAGTGCGAAGTTAACCCGATAGTGGACGGATGGTTGGAACTCGAAATCCGGAGGGGCGGACAGAGTTTTTCGTGAGGACGGTAGATAAAGAGGCACAAAGACCCAGCATCTGGAGCCCGGAGTCGATAACAATGCTATGCGCGGCTCAAGGTACATTCCAGCAGGTAACGGGAGGCCGAGGTTCGGAAGGCGGGACGCCGTCAGAGGTTCACCGTCAAGCGACCTCGAGGTAGGGGTGGAACCCCAAAAGCAGACCTTTGGGGTCCGAGGTCTAAGAATCTGAAGGGTGCCAGTTCAATCTTTTAAAACACCCTATGGCGAGGAGATGGGCGGCCTCCACTGGTCAGGAGGTCGAGAAGAGTTTGCAGATTTCAAATGGAAACATCTAGGTTGACTTCTGAATGGGGAAGCCCGACGAGCTGGGCCCGATAGGTGACATTATCGTCGGCAGGTTTGTTCAAAGATTTATTAATGGATGGCGAAGCACAGTCTTGGGGTCGAGGAAGACGTTTTCCCTGCGCGAAGAACAGCCACGGCAAGGACAAACTCTAGATTGGCGATGAGGGTTTTCTAGAAGGTTGCTCAATTTTTTAACACGTGGGTTTTGTGCACAATTTCATATTTTATTATTTTTGCACCTTCTTAATGATTACCAATCATTCAAATCTTTTGAAATCATGAAAACAATGCTCGAGAGGCTGAACGGATGACCTACCTCGAACACGCGATGTGGGGAGATGCGGGATCCACCTACGGTCGACGAAATGCTATTGAGGGTGACAATCATGATGGTGTCGAAGATGGTGGGCTCCAAATAGCAGGTTCTCCAATCACTCTGCAATCCTGTGAATTGATAATGATAGGTCAGAGTGGGTATTTTATACCCCTAACCGCCATTAATACTCATATTTAATGCAGGTATAGCGACGCTAAAGTTGGTGAGTTTGAAAGTTGGCGACGGCGGCGGGAAACCCGAGGCCCAATGGCCGGGGAGACGCAAGACGGTGGCTGTAGTGAGTATTTCAGGTCAGTCAGGACGGCGGCGGTGAGGATCGAGCCGGGTCTCAGAGGGCTGAGTTCCTCCAAAGATCCACTGTCATGGATAGCAGAACCACCATGGAATTCCAGACTCGAAATTTTAGATGGTTGGGCCCGGAACACCCGACGGTAGTCAGGGACCCCCGTAGATTTCGGTCAGCAAAAAAGTTGGCAGGACCTGGGGGGTGAGATGGCGCATGAAGTTCGTCATCGAGCGACGGTGACGCACGGTCGGAACCCCGGAAGTGGAACTCCGGGGTTCGGGGTCCGGAGGGCGGGACGCCGTAAGAAGTTCCACAAGTTTTGAATAGAAGGCAAACAGAGGTTCGGACCCCAAGGTCCAGGAGAACGCGGAGCAGACACCGCTGGGAATGGTAGGTTTAGCAGGGAATCCCAGCGAGGGAATCCCGAACGGCCGGGCCCGAGGCTGTTGGTAGGGTCCAACTACCAGAGGGACTCCGCGAGGTGCCAGAACACAGCAAAATTAAAAGGGGAGGGCATGGTCAATTTATGGTGGGTCCTTAAAGCAACATTGACCATTCGAGACACCAAAAAGGAAGGCACGCAAAATGAGGCAGTGACAAAAAATGACCTTACAAGGCGAAAGAAAAGAGGGTCCCCGTTCCGAACGGGGCATGTGTGCTAAGGGCACAATAATACACAACGATTTAAATTCTTTATTTTCGTCTACAATGAGCTTAAATGATAAATCCTCTTTACCAAGTGAAGAGCCTGGTACAACCCCTAGTTCAACACTTGTGATTCCTCCTTTGGACAGTCAACCACCTTCACATTCCACTAAACATGATTGGCAGGTAGATGACTTGTTTGATGAGTGATTTTCCTTTTCCTAGCTTGTCTTTTACCTTTTTCTTCTTTCTTTTTATGTGTGTATCATGTTCCCCCGTATTGTGTGTTTGATGTTTCCTTCTCTTTGTACACTTCTTCTCTGTGTATCTCTATTCTTCTATTTTTCATTCCTTTCCCTTTTCACTTTTGTTTTGTGTTTTCCTTTTTAGGATGAAGCAAAGTGTTGAGATGCCCTATGTCTCTTCCATGTTCACCCACAAGGTCTTTGTCTTTTTCTTTTCACTTTTGTTTTGTGTTTTCCTTTTGGGGATGACGCAAAGCATTGAGATATCCTATGTCTCTTCCATGTTAACCCAAAACCCCCATTTTATTTTCTCTTTTCTTTTATTTTCCTTTTGGGGATGATGCAAGGCATTGAGACTGAAATGTATCCTTCATGTTGACCCAAAGGATTTTTCATGTTCTTTTTCGTCTTTTCGCTTGTGTTTTCCCTTCAGGGATGATGCAAATCATTGAGACCACAATGTCTCTTCCATGTTGACTCAAAATGGAATTTTTTTTTCCTTTGTTTTCACTCTCTTTGTGTCATTCTTCGAGTTCTATGTGCTTTGGGAAATGATGATAGTTTCGATCTCTTTCATAAAAACATTGTAGCAATGAACATAATGACCCCAAATCCATAGATCACTTATGTGTTTGGTGTGCTTTCTTTTCTGTGGGACAACTCCCTTCTTTCCCTATTCTTCCTTCCTCCTTGACATGATGCAACTTAACTTCAAAACGTATGACTTGGCATAGAGCTTTTCGAGTTAGATCTCATGTCTTACTTTCTTCCTCTTCTCTACTTTCAAGTAATTTCTCACAAAATGATGTGTAGCAATTCCTTTAAAGTGGGGAGCATACATTACCATTATTTCATTTTCATTCTTAGTGAATCCTTGTCATTTACATGATACGTTTGTCACTTTGTGGATGACATTGGGTGTGATGTCCTTCATAAGGGTGATCTTTCTTAGCATATTGCATTCCTCTTTATGGTTTGATGTGACACACTACATCCCCCAAGTTGCGAATATACTATTCTTTGATTGGTCCTCTCTTGGAGACATTAGACATAATGTTCCCTAAGTGACTGACCTTACATGAACTGAAGAAGACTCCTTTGAACATATTACACATAACATTTTTACATATTGCATTCCCATTTTGCTACCTTGCATAACACAACTTGCATGCATGTGGTGCCATCCTATTTTTCTTGTCTTATGAAACTTAAACAAAAATTTTCATTTTCTTTGGCTTTGTGGTACCTTGTTAAAGTTATCAAATGGGTATAATTTTGGCCTGGTTGAGCGGGAAGCCCATCTAGTGGCATGACATTCCCCATGGCCACTTTTGAGTTTTTGTGAGTGTATACCAACTAGCATATGTATCTTACGTTTTGGGATTTCTACCCCGCAGACAACTAGTTCGATGTCCCCAGTGTGAGTACACATTTTCTCCTTTTCAAACAATCAACCTAGATCTCTTTTCACAACTAGTTGGATTGATGATCGAAGCTTCACTCTGTTTCACTCAAAACTTGTGTGTTCCTTTGTCCTTATGTTCAATTCGCCATGGGATCTTCATCCTAGGGGCTTGATCATCCTCCTTGTTTGTTGTATTCCATCTTGCTAATGTAAGTGCATTTGAACCTTCTTCTCGATGTTCATGGCTACTTTAGTGTGAGGAAGCAAGTTTCTCTCACTAAAGTGGGGGCTAAATGTGTCATCAAAAAATGGACCCTTGTCATTCTCATGGTCTTTTAGGTCTTGTTTCATAGTGTTGGAACTATGTTGCTTTAATTTTATGATGTATCTTGGTTTGAACATGCTTATTTTGGTGCTAAAACTCAAAGAACGACATCTTGTGAAGGTGGTGTGAAGTATTGTAAGACATTTCTACATTCTTCTAGACTCTATTTAATGCAATCAACATAAAAATGAACTTTTAACTCATTAACAAGTCCTATTTTGAACCATTACAAAGTTTTGTAACAAGATTTCACACTTTTCTATGCATATTTTCACTATTTACATCCTTCCCATGCTTTATTTTTATCTCTTTATGCCCTCATATGCTTATCTTAAGTGTATTTTGGGGTCCTATCCTAAAAAAAAAATTAAACGCAACATTATTTCTGACACTTGGTTTTGGGTTCGAGGTGAGACTCATTTGCCAAGGGTGGTGAATAAGTCCCCCTTGGCCCCAAATTTAAAATATTTCAAAATTTCTTTTGGTATTTTACTCAAATTCACTTCATGTCATCCTATCATGAGGTATGAATGGATAGTAAGGCACAAGATTCATATAAATAAGTTATTTTTAGCTCATTTTACAACTCCTACATAATCAATTCATTCAAGCATTCAATATCCTAAGTCATTCAAGAAATCAAGTGCTTTCAAGCACTTTGGAGCAGCCATTAACATCACTTCAGATTTGTATATTCAAGGATTTGGTAAGTTTGTAATACTTTCATGCTATTCATTTATCATTTCCTTTTGTCTTTCATTCATTTCTACTGGGTTTGATTACCAAAGTGGGGTTTGACCAAGGAAAACCCATATTCACTAACCCCCCAACATATTTCCTCTTTGTGCATGTGTATTTGCAGCTTTGTTTTACAGATTTAACAAGTTTAAAGGTGTTGAAAAGTGGAATTCAAGTCAACTAGGCTCTTCAAGTCAACTCATCATATTTTCAAGCATTTTGAAGTGTTTTCTGACCATTTTCTACATAATTGACCCCGACAACCTAATATTCAAACATCGCCGAATCTGGTGTAGCAGTGTTGCCTCATGATTTTCTAGAAATGTTGCGGAGGAGTAATTAATTTACCTTGGAAAATGAGTTCCACTTGAAATCTAAAAATCTGTATTTTGTCAAAAATCAACTCTCGGTTGTCAGAAATCAATTCCCAACACTTTTTCAACAATAGGAGGACTGATTTACCACCCTTAGCGAATGAGTCCCGCTGTGAAAAATTAGAAAATTTTATCAACATTCCAAACACTCCAATAAGCTCACACAACATCCAGGTGCACTCATATTGCACCCTGTACCTTCTGTTCTACATATTTCTTTCAATTTCTTCATCTTTCATAGTTGTTTGCATATCACAGTGTGTTTTCAAAAATAGCTTAAAATGCACTTTAACATTCATTTTAGATCATTTTTATCAGTCAATTGAATTTATTTTAGTTCATTTACATCACATGACATTGCATACATCCTTATTTGAATGTGCATAAATATTTTAGGAACCCAAATCTCTCTCTTTCTATGTGGAAACCCCTAGGAAGAGAGCAAGCATTCTAGGTTCCCAAAATCTATGTCACAGTAACCATCTATTTTGACACCAGATTATTGGTCCTCCCACTATCAATAATTACATCACAATATTTGCTTTCACATTTTCACCTTGTGTGAAATAGATTCTTCCTCTGTTCTAGCTCCTTCTCTTCCATCACCAGGGCTCTTCTAACAACTAGGGCTTCTCCTCTTTCAACATCATCTGAATTCTTGGATTGAGCATCCTCATCTGCATGCACAACCCTTGCATGACCTTTTGGCCTTCTATCTATCCTTCCTTGGTGTTATGGGAATTCATAGGCTTGATGCCCTTCACCACACTAAAAGAAAGTTCCTTTGAAACCACCTCTTCTGAATCCTTGCCCAGATATACCTCATCCTCTACCTCTTTGATCACCACTGTTTTGATCATGAGGGTGGTATAAGTTATCATTATTTTGGCATTGGCTACTACCCACATCTCTATTTTTCTTCTCATCCTAATTTCGGTTTCCAAAAGATCTTCCACTACCCCTTCCACCTTAACTTCCTTGTCCCTTTTGCTTGTTGTCAAATCTTTTGTTCAACTTCTCTTCAACTTTTAGAGAAAAGTGGTATGTATCCTCAATGGTGGTCATTTTGACTAGGCTTAGCTCCTCTTGAATGCTTGGTCATAACCCATTAAGATAACATGCTACCTCTTCCTTGTTGGCCTCTACATGGCCATTTTTGATCATCTTGTGAAAATATTCTATATATTCTTTCACAGATCTGTTTCCTTGCTTCAACCTTTGTAATTTCTTTAACAGATCTAACTCATAGTCCACTAGTATGAACTGCTTCTTGAGTTTCTCCACCATGCAATCCCAACTATTGATCTTTCCTTTTCCTCTTTGATTTCTCTCAAACTAGACCTCTTTCCACCAAATATTTTCATGACACTTGAGCTTCATGTTTGAAAACTTAACCCGATCTAGGTCCTCTACTTCTTCATACTAAAAATACTCCTCTATCTCATTGATCTAGTCGATCAACTCTTCCAAGTCTAGACTTCCAGAATAACTGGGAACTTCTATTTTGGGTCTTTTCAAATATTAAAATGGCCCCTATCAGTCGCATTTGGTCTTGATCAATTTCTTCTTCTTCCTTTTCTATATTTTAATCTTCCACCTCTTCTTCATCCTTGCTTTCTTTTTTCCTTGGGTTTAACCCTCTTCTCATCTGTTTGTGCAATGCATCAATTTGTCTCTGGAGGGCTTTGAAACCCTTGGCCACTAATGGATCTCTTCCACCAGTATTTATGCCACCTCTAGCACCACCACACCTACTAGGAATCACTCTTGGAGGTATCTTGAATATCTCAAACCCACAACCATGGTCCTAGTGTGAATTTCCTCATGATCAACGATCTATCCACATGCTCTGATACCACCTAACGAGGGTGTTAACCCAAGACACAAAAAATCACACACAACATAGAGAATATTATTTTATTTAGAAATAGGAAAATCTAACATGTAGAGGATCTCAAAATCCTCGAGTTCTGCATTACATACTCTTATAGAAAATTACAGAGTTCCCCTCTTTCCCAGTTTTTCACTCTTGTTGCCAAAAAGCTACAAAAATCAGAAAACCTTGCCCATAAATAGCTCCTTTTCAGTTTTAAACCCAAAAAAACATTTGAATTATAAGATTTGGAAGTTTGGAACCAAAAATTACAAATTGTAACTCATTTTAAAACCTTATTTGAAAGTTAGCACATTTTTGAAAGTGGACTAACTTCCTCGAACCATAACTTTTGACTCGGGACTCCATTTTTCAAACTGTTTGAACCATTGGAAAGGTCTCAGAGTCAAGAACGTGCTTGAAATATACTACACTAATTTTGGAAAATTTTAGGGCCATTTTAGGGCCATTTAATGCCTCAAATCTGATCTAGAAGGTTTTCAGATGCAATTCTAGGAGACTAAAATTGCAATATCTTTCAAACCAGGAATGATCTCGGCCTGATTCTTACACCAATGTTCTCGTTTTTCCATTTTGAATCCTCCCATATATTTTTTTGTCCCCAAATACCTTTAAATTCCAATACCTACTAAAAGTACTAGTTGACTAGAAAAAGCATAAAAGCAAAATTGAAGGTTGGGAATTACATTATGATGAAAAGGGTATCCAAAACTACAAAAACATCTAAGAAACTACTAATAGGAAATGCAAATATTTTTGGGTGATGCAAGATTTCCCTTAGACCATTGGATGCTCCTTCATCAAAATAGCTTAAAAAAAAACCCATACAACCCATCCTTTTGTTTAAAATGTGGTTTTCCATTCATCTCCTTACCTTATCTTTCTATGATGGTACCCTCTTTTGAGATCAATCTTTGTGAAACATTTTGATGCACTCAAGAAAAACATTAAGTCATCCTTTCATGGAAATGGGAACCTATACTTGATGGTGATATTGTTAATAGCTATTGAATCCATTCACATATGCCATTATCCATCTTTCTTTGGGCTAGGGCTGGTTGAACAACACATGGACTTAAACTTTCTCTTATTAAACCTTTATCCAACAATCTTGAGCTTGTCTATTTATTTCCTCATTTTCCTTTGGAATCATTCTATAGGCTACCTTTTTTGGTAAGCTTGATATTGATATCAAATCCATGCAATGAATCACACTCCTCATAGGTGGTATTCCATCTGCTAAGTCTTTCATCAAGATGTCACTATACTCTTGCAATATTTCCTTGATTTTTATAGGTATTTTCTAATTTTATTTTTCAGTCCCAACTTATTTTGGATGAGAAACAAAGGTATAGCACATTTTTTTCACTTGTATCTCTTATAGAAATTATTTTTCAATTATTACACATACTTTGGTGTTAATGGCCACCTCCTATGTTTCTTTTACTAGTGTCATAACATATTTTCTTTCACCTTTGGTTATTGTGTAAGTATTTGCTTCACAATCATATATGGATTTTTTATCATACTACCATGTCCTACCCAATATAATGTGAGAAGCATCTATAGGTATTGTATCAAACATAATCTCATTAATATAATTGCTAATTTGAAAACTCACCAAACTGTTATTTCACTAAAAGTTGATGGCCCTTTTGCAACCACATAACCTTGTAAGGGTTAGGATGCTTTGTCTTCTCCAAACTTAGCTTTATTACCATTTCTTGAGACACCAAATTAATTGTGCTACTGCTATTCAAAATCACAATGCAACACTTTCCTTTTTCTTTGAAAATGGTTATAAATGAATTCCTCCTCTATATGGGTTCTTGCTTCTACTTTTTTGGCTTTAAGAGCACTCTTCTTAGCATAAGAGCTTCTCCATCCTCTAGTTCTTCTATTTCATTTTCTTCTTTAGCCTCTATAGTAAATTTTATATCAGTATTACTCTTCCTATCCTCTTGTTGCACTTTAGGGCATTCAAATTCTCTATGACTAGTCTCTCCATAATTGAAGAAAACTCCTAAAAATCATCTTCCCCTTCCATAATTTCCCCTTCCTCTTGAAGTTTCACCTCCTCTAAATAAATCTCCCCTTCCTCTCACATTGTTGCCATATTTTGTCTATGACTAACTTTATCTCACATTCCTTAGATGGTTGTCCTCATCTTGTGTTTGGTTTTCATGTACCTCTAAGACATTTACCTCTCCCTCCAAGATTATTTTACTATCTCCTTGTTAATTTTATTTAACTTTGAGTGCATATCTGTAGGCCTCCTCTATTGTCCTTATCATGAATGAACCTGGATCATCTTGGATTGAGATTTTTAGAACATTTATATACCTTGCTATCTATTCTTCATTATCCTCAAAAGGTTGAGCCCAAATATTTAGCTAGTAGAACTCCTTAGTGTACTCCATGACACTTACATATTTTTGTTTTAGATTCTGCAACTTCTTGAATAAATTAATTTTTTAGTCTACTAGTAAGAATTTTTCCACCATTTTATCCCATGAATTTATTTTATCCTTTCCCTTTCTCTTCCTTTCAACCTCGTGTAAGCATAGTGTTGATGGTTTTTTTATGCACTTCTCAACACAGACAGTGTGTAGGTGCACTACCTCTCTTGAAAGACAATCTCCCACAATCAAATTGCAAAACACTATCCCAAGGTCTCTCGGATGTCAGGTCATGACAGTGCTTAGATACCTCAGTAGTTTGATGTGATTTGCTGGAATCACAAGGTGGTCTTATAGAAAATACAAAGCATGGACACAAAGCATGGAAGTTGGATCTTGAAGTGGAGTTCTTAGGATGGAAAGTTGTTATGCACCGGTTGTAGGTTCAAACAGCAATTTCAGACTCCATTTAGTTGTTGGATTTGGCTTTACAATGTGCAATGAACCTTGGCATAGGTCAGTTTACTAAAAAAAAAAGAAAAAAGGCAAAGGGGAGGAAAAGTTCCTAAGTCTAAAGCTTGCTATGAATAGTGACAATGGAGTTCCTGCAATGGACAATTCCTCAAAACAATATCCCACTTAACCAGGGATTTCACAGTGTCATAGAAATTGTGCTATCTTCTAAGGTCTACAAGTATTTTATCCTTCATCCACCACATACATGCATGAATCAAAGATAAATGTTTGAAGCAGCTTTCAAATCAAGTCCAGGCTAACTTTGCACAGCTATCTACCATCAGCAAACAGCAAAAAGTATGGACAAAAGAATCATCAACATGGCAGGAATTTGCATGATCACCCAATAGCATTTCTGAAATCTACCCAAAGAAAGAAAACAGCTAACTAGAACAACATTAAGATCTAAGCTAAACATCTGATATTGGAGAATGAATCAAATGACATGAGAGAAACCAAGAAAATACACCAAGTCAATGCCTTTTCTTATAAATTTCAGCAACATGTCTTTACAACAACTCAACTCTCTTTGCAAATGAGAGGAGAGCCGTATTTATAGTTTTCAAGAAGTTAAATGAATGGCCAAGATTCATTACAAATAGGGTTTCACCTACCCCCAAATAGATGTCAATTTAAAATTACATTCTTGTCTTTTCCCTATTTTGTCTTCTAGCAAATGGCACTGTAGCTCTTTCATCTTTTAGTGGATTGATGTTTTGCTGTTGTAGCTACTCTTCAGGAAGGTCTTCGTCTTTGGCTGGGCTGTCCTCCTGCTCCTTGGAAGCTGCGTGTTCTATGTACTTGAGGATGACGGCCTGGAGCTTGTCGATTTCGAGGATTTCACATCACAATGCCTGGTAGCTCCATTCCTTAGCATTTTCTTCCAGCCTTTTCCAATCTTCATCATACTTCGAGCCTTGGTCCCTAAACAACTCTGATTGGTCGAAAGTGCGGGCAGCATAACTCAGGAACTCTGTTGTGATTTCTCCAGTTGTCTCGTCCTTCATCTTCTCCTGGAAGTATGGCTTGATCTTCTCTGGATCCATTTGCACCGTGGGCATATCATAGCCCGTCATTAGCTTGAGATATTGGGCACATTCTGCCCGGATTTCTTTGATCCACTCAATATCAGGATCCACCCTGCTCAAAATTTGCTCCAACCTCTCCCTCCGGTTGTCAAGGTCTCTGCGCCACACGTCCACTAGCTAGTGATCTTCCTTTTTGAGCTCTAGCTTCTCCTCCCACGTGGCCTCAGGCATTTGAAGGATAGCTTCAATCCTTGGGAAGGTGGAGTCATAGGTTGCGGGGAAATTGGTGCAGAGCCTCTTCGTGCTCTCCAGAGATTGTATCAAGTCTAAGAACTTATTGGCTGTCCGCACAGCCCTGTTGATTCCCATGTTTCTGACGTATGTGACCTGTCGGAGCCAGTCCTCAGTGGTTTTCTCCAAGTTCTTCCTTCTTTCTAGTTTTTCGATCTGTTCTTTGGAGAGCAACTATGGTGTGGCTATGGAGGTGGCGGGCAGGTCATCCACTGAGGACCATTGTTGTATATAATCAGTCAACGCTGCAACCTGTGCCTTGAGCTCATTCTTGGAGATTTTATCCTGCTTTATCAGGTGTACCACTGTGGCCACCAACTCCTCAAGGTGCTCGACCTTTTGCTCTCTGGTTGCTATCCCTAAGTCAATAGTGGAGATATTGTAACTCACCCCTGCCTGGCCAATAGTAGGCGTTGCAATTTATGCTGCTCAGGAGCTGGAAGCATCCATTATTATCTTGGATCAGACCTTGGGCTTCTTCTCCTTCTTCATTATGATCTGGGATCGAGCCAAGATGGCCTCCAACCTTGCCCTTGGGTCCTTCAGCACTGGGGTCATTTTCTCAAGTTGCCTTTCCAACCATTCGGGCATAGCAGACTTACCCTTGGGTGAATCGTGGCTACCCTCGCCCTTCTCAGTCAAAGGCAGGACTTCTGCCTCCTTTTCCTTTTGGGGTTCTCCTTTCTTTTGAGCAACATCCTCCTCCTCTTCGTCAGAGTCATGAACGAACACGAGGTGCTTGATGAGCAGCCCAGTGGATGGTTGTCGGGTGGGGCTCTCTTCCTTTGCTGCTTCTTCTTCTTTCTTCCCGTCGATAGCCTCAGCCTCAGGGCCTTTGACGACATGGGCTTCAACCTCGGTTAAGTCATTTGCCTGTTGCTCCTCTAGTGGCTGCCCTTCTTCACCATGTGGTGACTCTTCTGCCTCCGCACCAACGTCCTTCAGCTACCGTGCCACTTCCTCCTCAAGGTCCTCATCGAAGGTCTAGATGATTTCCTTAGCCCCCGAGCCACCCTTGTCGTGCCCACTCTCAGAAGAGCCTATCTCTTCCTCCTCATAGACCACCCTGTCGATGGTTTGAGGCTCGTACTCGGGGTGCTCGTGATACTCATCAACCTCCTCGATAGACTTCGAGGCCTCCTATTCTCATTCCTCCAACTCTTTTGAGATTTGCATCGTGGCTTCCATAGCTGGCAGCCCTATTGGCGGTTGTGAAGGCTGAGTCGTTGCAAGGACCTGGGCGAGGGCTGCTTGAAGAGTTGGATTCATCAAGATCTGGGAGAGCTCAGGGGGAAGGTTCGACATATGCCTTGTAAAAGCCTCGGGCATAGTGGCAGTGGGAATAGATGATGTTATTGTTGCTAGAGGAAGTGACGTGATTGGCGACATGGCAGCAGAAGAAGGGGGAGTGGTCATGCCGAAAGAGGAGTCAACATTAATTATCGAGTCAGCCGGGGGCGAAGGGGCAAGATGGACAAAAATGTCCACTGTCGACGGAGAAGCGGCGACTGCAGTCAGGGAGATGGGTGGTGCAATAGAAGGAGTAGGAAGAGCCAATGGAGGTCGAGATTCCTCCACACCTTCTGTTTGTTTAAGCCTTTTGGGAGACGAGCCTCCCATTTCTTTCTTCGCTGGGGCCTTTGGATCTGGAGACTGCGCAGTCTCTATTCCTTTCCTTTTCTGGGACCTGGTGACTGGAGGAGACTTGGAGGTTTCACCAGTCGATGTGGTGGTAGCAACATCCTCCGTGGCACTCGGCTTGCTTTTGAGCCCTTCATAGGTCAGGACCACCCCTTATCACTTTAGATGTTCCACTTTTCCATCGATCCACTCCCTGGTGCGAGTTATGATTGGCTGGGTGATGGTGTCTAGGTCATCGACCTCCTGTTCATCCCAATCGATCGACGGTATTGGGAGATTGGCAACCGCAGGGTACCTTGGGTGCATGATCGTGGAATCATCCTCCTCGACTTGGTCTAGTACCGAGAATGGCTGCACCCTCCTTAGGAATAGTATCATCATGCGCATGTAGTTCCTTGCGCGCACTTCTTTGTCGTCCTGGCAGTCGGCCCAGAAATCTTCAATGTGGTACTTATGGGCATATGCTAGCCCCAAGGATTTTCTGACGTGGCCATATGGGTCCATCCGTGGGCGAGCGGTGTACCAGTCGAAATGGTTTTCCTTGAGCTCCTTCTCAGAGTTACTGGCACACTAGGAGGTCTATAATCAGTACATGCCCTGGCCAAGGGTCATGGGGTAGGAGATCCCCGCTATGTGCTTGTTGCTGAAGATGGCCTAGAGGTGTTGGAGTTGCCGAGAGAGCTCCAGGAGGATGATTCTGTCATTGGTGTATCGGGGCAGCCTATTTGGCCTTTCAGTGAAACCCTGGGCCTGGATATACATGAATTTTGGAAATTGGATGAATAGAAAAGCATATTACTTTAGGAGCGCCCTGGCACTGTGGGAGAACCTCCTCTCAAAGTCTCCGGCGATCAACCTGATGATGTGACCAATGAAGGCGTCATTAACCCTGTAGTACTCCCTTTTGAAGTTGTGGTACTGGAGCTGCAGATACTTGTCGTAGGCTTTAAGTCCTCACTTCTGCCCCTAATCGAGTGCTACAAACAGTCCGTTGTACTGCCTTTGATCTGCCAAGGAGTAGACGAGGTATGAGGTTATGTAGAACTTGGAGCTCTTCTTCACGTTGACGAACTGCTCGTGGAAGTAGTTGCTAATGATGCCTCCCCAATAAAATGAGACCTTGGTTGTAACGTCCTCATTTCCTCGTAGGATCTGCTCAATATAGTACGCCATCCACTCCTGGATGTAGGTGGCCATTGGAAGACCCATGACCCTGCTCAACATTGTTACCAGGTCATGGTAATCCTCTTGGAAATCGCTACAGAAGAGTTCCTGGGGAACCTTCGCAGCGCTGGCTCATTTTTCCTTAAGCCAATGCAGATTTATTAACTTCTTGCATCCTGTTGGGTTATTATCTCATGCCGTTTGACATTCTTCCAATATGGGGACATCCATCTGTTGGAATGTGGGAATGTGGAATGTCTTGGTGATCCCTTCTGGTGACATGTCTGCAAGGATGTTCCCTTCTTTATCCACAATTGTTCTGATATCAGTTTGATAGGCTTTTCGGCAAGCCATGACTAGTTTGGGCGCCACAAGAGAGGGAGGGAAACCGGCGGCCTTGGCTATTCCACTCTGTTCTATTAATCTGGCGTTCTTTGTTGTCAAGTTGACCTTGACCCTTTGAGTGAATTCATCTATATCTACCTGGCCAATATTAGTATCTAAAATTTCCTTCTAGTCCATTGAGACTTTTAAGTGGAGCGGCTCGCCCTGGAACTAATACTTCATTTGGTGTTTGTCTTCTTTCCCTCGAGGGGTCCTTCCTGACTTCTTTCCCTTGTCCCCTTCGGTGGATGCCCCTAAAGTTCCTACACCTGATTCCATATATTCTGCAGACAAGGACAAAGTTAGCGCAATGGTTCATAAAAGCATTCATGTTAGTCCATGTCTCGAAAAACTTCAAATAATCAATCAAGCATAACATGGATCTTATCTCTAGACGTTATTGTTCTCTGTTTCAAGGCATTTGGACAATCTGGGCCCGGAGGGCTGGACTTCCATGGCAGGAATGTTGTTTGGAAGGGAAAACGCAACAGAAAGCTCCTGGAGACCCTCCTTGGCCAAATTTTAATGTTTCGAGAAGCTTATGATGAAGAGGGTCAAAATTCAGGATGTGGGTCGAGGTCAGATTCTAGATTAGGGATCGTTTGGATGGATTCAAGGGGCCTCGGAGGTTCCAGGTCGGAAAGCCACCAGGAGATAGCATTTTGGACAGCAGAGAGCTAATGGAAATCTGAGGATGAAAGTCCATGGTCCGGGGCCCGGAGGGCCAAAGGGCGGCCGATGCTAGGTCATTGTGCTTTTGAAGGCTCAGGCCGGTGACATCGGGAAGGCGTTTGAACTTCATCGTCCAGAATGGAAATCCTCGCACGGAAGTCCGGGAGGGGAAGTCCAGTGAGGGAAATCCGACAGCATATCCTACGTTCGTGAATCTTGACGGCATTCAGCAGGCCGGAGCCCGGAGGGTAGAGTTTCGAGTGGGATCCTTGTTTGGAATGGTGGGCGACAGCTGGAATCCCAGGACACGGGGCCCGGCGTGCTGACGACCGTGAGGGATTTCGGCAAGAACCCATGGTAGATGGAAGCTTGGGGCCTGGCAACCGGGCGGACGGGGTGCAATTTCCCCGACGGCGGGAGTGCGACGGACTTCCGAGAATGAAAGTCCGAACACAAGGGTCCGGGAACTCCAATGGAGGTGGATGTGAAAATGCAAGATAACGGCAAAGCGGAATGTGGGGCCCAGAGCCTAGAAGGCATTGATGACTTCACCAAAAGACCTCGACATGGAAAACGACAGAAATTGGACAAAAGAAACCCGACGCCCAGATCCCGAAAGTCGGAACGCCAGACGCGGTTCCCTGTTAGCGACAGCGGGTGAGAGATGGACTTCAGAGAATGGAAGTCCAGACACCGGGGCCTGAAGGCGTCAGTGACTTAAGAATTTTGATCGCCAGTGGTTAATAGCGGAGAGGAGGGCAGAGCCTTGGGATCGGGAAGCTGGGCCATGTTTGCCTTTGGAGACGGCAAAACACAGGCGGAACTCCGGGGACGGAGCTCCGAGGTCCGAACACCGAGGGGTCCAAAGGACATGTTTATTTTCAAGTTTAGGCGGTGAGGAACATGTCGGGGTCTGGAAGCCGGGAGGCAGGGGCAGGTTTGCAGTTGAAGCACAGCGGAATGCAAGTGGAACCCCAAGAAGGAAAACCCGACAAAATGGGCCCAGAGAGGAGGATTGTCGTCGGCAAGTGTGAAGTTTTTTTGAAATTTGATGGCGAAGGAGGGTTTCGGGCCCGGGGTGGACATTTTCCCTGTGCGAAGAATAGCCACGGCAGGGAGAAGTCCCGAATCGGCAAGGAGGGCATTCTAAGAGTTTGCAGGATTTTCTAAGACGTGGGTTTGCTGTGCCATTTAGTGTTCTTCCATTTTACGCCATCCTAACCACTTGTTCATTTATTAAAATCTCTCAAAATTATGAAAAGGATGGTCAGGAGGGCAGACGGATGACCTACCTCAAAGACGCAAAGTGGCGAGACGTGGGATCCACCGGCGCTGGTTAGAATGATGCTGAGGGCGACGATCGTGACGTTGTCGAAGGCGGGGGGCTCCAAATGAAAGTTTATCCAATCTGCTCCAATCCTGCAAGATGATAATGACTGCCCAGATTGGGTATTTTATACCCCAACCGCCATGAATACTTGCATTAAATGCTCGTACGGCCACAAGAAAAGGTTGGTGGAATTTGAAAATAGGTCGGTGGCTACGGCGGGAACTCCGGGACCCGGTGGCCGGGAAGACGTGGCGTGACGACCGTCATTTTTGAGATTTCTCATTGGTCGGTCGACAGTGGCGGCGAGCAGTTTCGGGGCCCTGAGCGAGGGAAGCCGGCAGGGATCCGCTGTCGAGGACGGCAGAACCGTCACGGAATTCCAGGTATGGAATTCCAGACGTTCGGGCCTGGAAGACCCTATGGCATGCCGGAACACACGCAAACCGCGGTCGGCGAAGAGGATGGTGGGACCCGGGGGGCGGGTCGCCGCAGGAGGTTCGCCTAGAATATTTTGACAAGTTTGCAAATAGTGAGAGGTGGATCAGACCTCGGAGTTCGGAAGGATGCCCAGCGGACGCCGCAGGAAATGGCATTCCCAGTGGGGAAATCCGATTAGGGAATTTCGGACATTCGGGCCCGGCAGGGCCCGGGGCCGTTTAGGGCCAAATAGCTAGAGAGATTTCGCAAGGCTCCGTAATGCAGCAAAAACCAGAAGCGGAGGTGCAATCAGTTTATGATGGAACTTTGGAGCAACATCGACCATCTGAAACATCAAAAAAAGAGGGGCATGCAAAATGAGGTAGCCCCAAAATGACCCGACAAGGCAAAAGAAAAGAGGGTCCCCATTCTAAACAGGGCGTGTGTGCTAGGGGCACACCAAATAGAACTGGCGCTAGAAGGAGGGCCGACACGTTGAGAATACCAAGTTAGGGGACAAAGTGAAACTGGATCGAATCGGATCATTCTCCCCGGAAAGGTTTCAAAGAGTTCTACGGTCAACGCCAAACAAGGGAGAATTTAAAGAATTGCAGCCTCCCACGAGGGCAAAGCGGGCTCAAGGAAGTAGTGTTGCCTCTTCTTCTTCCTCCATTCCATCTGCCTCCATCTCACCCTCACCTTCATTTGGCTGGCCTTCATCTTTCACCCAACCATATCAAACTGCATTTGCACCTCCTACCTCCGGCAGCCAGGGGTTCGCTCCTCTCCTGGCCCTTCTAGCCCAAGGCACAGTCCAGATAGCCATAGCTCAGGTGCAGCACCAAATTTCTATTTTACTAAAAATACAGCCCCAAATTCCCATTCTCCAACAGCAATTACCACCTCTGCCACCCTCCATGGCTTGGTTAGCACATAACCCTTTGCCGATACATTTTTCTATCTATAATGATATGCCCAAGCATCCGGAGGGCTTTTGTTCAAAATTCCATCCGCACGATCTGCAAAGAACAGCTGAGGAGCATATCAAAATATTCGAGACAGCGATCACCGAAATGCAAGTCGACCACGAAGACGTTGCTTGCCGCCTTTTTCCGCATTCATTGGGGGAAGAAACCTTCTATTGGTACATTAATCTGTCGAGGGGATCCATCACCTCGTGGAACCTGATGAAGAATGCCTTCCTATAAAAATACAAGATCCCCATCAACCCTTCGGAGCTTTACCAATAGTTCATGTGTGTCAGAAGGGAGGTCAACAAACCTATTGGCTCCTTCAATGACCGCTTCCATCGGGCTCACACAAGGCTTCAGGATTCGTACCTCCATGATGATGCAGTGGCTCTTCTGGTCTACTATGCAGCACTAGAAAACCTCACGTCGACCTTGGTGAAAAGGATGCGCCCACCGCCTGCTACCCTGGTGGCCGCCTATGCAGAGGCCGTTGTCACCAGTGCGGATTTGGGATAGAATATCTCTGGCCCACTGGCTTCTTTGGGGCTGGTGGCCTACCTAATGCAGATTCAGGGGCTTAATCAGATATTTGCTCACCAAACCCCTCTTATGAACCAAGTGCCTCAATTGCCTATAGTGCCACATTCAGGGCAGCCATTGAATTATGCACCTCCTACGCCTTCCTATTTGTAGCCCCAGCAGCAGTACCACTACTCTCAGGTTGCTCCACAATAGCAGGCATATTCCCAATAGCCCCAGGCACCATTGTACTTGTCAGGACAGGAGTTTCCTCCAGCCTATCAGAATCAGCTGGCAGCCCCGCCCGCTTTTCTCCAAAATCTGGCGTCGTCGCCTGGAAGTGCAACTGAGATGATAAAGAAAATGTCCACAGAAATGATGCACCTAAAGAATCAGAATAATCAGTTGCAGGCCTCCCAGCGCAATTTCCAAGCCAATCTCAACCAGGACAATCGAGACAATAAGGACAGTAGGGATAATCGGGAAGTGGGCACTTCATTCGGATGGAATTATGAGGGGACAAAATGCCAATCAAAATGCAAAAAGGAGACCTTCTCAGAGGCAGAATCGTAAATGGAACACCAGGCCTAATAATGGAGGAGTCCCTATGCCTTTCGATCAACCGGTGGGCAATGACAAAACATGAAGCGGTGTGTATCTGGCCGAAGCAGCCTTGTCCGGATGGTGTCGACTTCACAAAACCAGTAGACATTCCAAGTTAGATTGTCCCGAGTTCTAGACAGCTGCTGAAATCTTCCAGGTGGAGGTACAAAATGAGGTCGACAATGCCAACTGTAGGGACATCATCCCATCCGAGCCATACGATTCCTCCTGTCTTGTGGTTAATCAAGCGCCATTCCTACGAGGTGACCGTAACGAGCCCGGAGTCGAGCCTACTCCTATTGATGATGAAGAAGCGCAAGAGGTAAGTAATAAACAAACCTTGGCTCAGCTCTTTGATTCAGTAGATAATGGTCCGGTAGATGAAGAAGAACCATTTGTGGATGAGGTCCACATGTTCCATCAACGGTCGAGTCCTTACTTCCTTAGGAATAGATAAGCAGGCAGACCCTTTACAACTTCTACCTCACCAAATAATTTCGCCACTTCGCCTGATCCCAACGCCAGCAATAACCCTGGGCTTTCTCATCTACCTGCCCAATACCTCAACAAGAACCAGTCTCAAAACCAATTACAAAATTACCCCCAAGGCCAACCTCAAAATCCATTTGGACAAATGAAGGTACAAACCCCTAGTTCTGCCATAGGCCAGGCTTTTAGCTCAAAAATTGAGCAAATGGGTGAATATGTGGCAGAAGAGTTTAAGAAGGTAAAAATTAGCTTGTCAGCCTTCGAATTACTCAAAGTTCCTGCCGTGAGACATGCCTTCTTTAAGGTTCTGAATGGAACTCCATCCTCTAACACGACACAAGAAACCCCAGCTAAGAGGGTTACCTTTGAAGAGCCTAGGAGAGAACCAGAACTACAGGATAATACCGGGAGAAGGAAGGATGTTCCCGTGAGCCAATCAGCAAGTAAGCAAATTGAAAAGGAGCCAAAAGGGGCTAATAGGTAGCTTTCCAAGGACTAGCTATTTAGGAAAACCAGGGATATGGACAATGATAAGAACAAAGGTTAGATAGCTCACATGGACAGGCCTACGGGCATCTTCCAAGGGAGACCGGAAACTCCCCCTTTCCTGACCACCATTCGGATCATTGGGAAGAACCTGCACAACTACCTACTTGATTCTGGAGCGTCTGCCAATGTCATGCCCTTGGCAGTATGCAAGGCTCTAGGCATCATTCCCATGCCTTCAAAGAGGAAGGTCACCCAGCTAGACAAAATAGAGATCAACATCGTAGGTGAAATAAACTGGATCCCGATGCAGATTGCTATAGACCCACGTATACAACAGGTCATTGATATTCAAGTGGCCGACATTCCCGATGCATATGGAATCATCTTGGGAAGGGAGTTCACCAAGGCACTGAATGGATATATTGCCACTGACCTTTCTCACATGTGGCTGTCGTGGAAGGGGCTGCCAAATCAGATCCGTATCGACCGTGAACCCCGTATGAAGTACATGATCACAGAATACAATAATCTCAGTGAGGTGTTGTTCATCGAGACCGATTTAGGGAATTATCACCCTTTTGCCTACAAAAACAAGGTCGGGCTTCAGGAAGAACATGCAGATGAGGTGTTGCTGGTGTTGTGTAGTCCGTCGGCCTATTCCACATGAATGCTCCTGGACACAGAAGCTTTGGTAGAAGCAGATGATGAGCCGGATAAGGATGACGACTGGGGACTACTCAATGGCTTCTAGGAATTTATGGAAAAATGCGTAAGGGATCAACTCAGCCTAGGGGCTCAGATGAATTTACAGGATCTCTTGTTGTCGAACTAGTGCAGAGTTCACAATGTTGCGCATTCCGAGTTTGATTGTTGCTTGTGTCAAGCAGCAGTAGCGCATGTTAGAAAATCAGCTGCTCCTCCTACGGAAATGCCAAAGGAGATGCCAGTAGAACCACCTGTTGATCATTGCATCGAACCAGAAAACTCCCCTAAGATCTTAAGACCAGCCATCCAGCCGAAAGGGAACAGAAGCTCAATCAAATATGAAGAAAGGGAATCCTCCGCGTGCTGGACGCTCTGATTTGATGGATCAAAGTCCAGGCAAGGAGCCAGAGCTAGATTCGAACTCATCAACCCAACCGGTAAGACATTTCTCCCTGCCCACCGATTACAGTTTTATTACACCAATAACGTAGCGGAATACGAGACCTTGGTCCTTGGCCTTCTCATGGCCTTGAAGAAAAATGTAAAAATGCTGCAAGTTTTCAGGGATTCCGAGCTCATAGTTAAACAGGTCAGAAAGTTGTATTCTTGTCATGATCTAAGACTCACAAATTATAGACATAGGGTTTGGGATCTCTTGGAGGGTTTAGATGCATTCACTATATAATTGATCCCTCGTGCTCAGAATCGCACAGTTGATGCCTTAGCTCAAGCAGCCAGTACTCTACAACCCCTCTCTTTGTCTGGGCTCAATAAATTCACTGTTGAGCTAACATCTATGCCATCAATCCCAAATAATGTTACTCACATGCAAGTCTTCAATGATGACGACATATCCTTCAATTCATCACAAGTTTCGATGTCTTTGCAACTCAAATAATTGATGAAGCTGATCCACAGGAGGCTGAACTGGACATAGAGGGGGTTATCAACCTCAAAACCAACACAATCCCTAGGGGTATGGTTTAGTTGGAACGCATATTTGACTTGGATCAGATCAGAGATCAGGATCAGCAAACGAAAAAGGAGTCCATAAGCAACTAGTGCGATGCACACAACCTTGGGATAGCCGAGGAGATCAAGAATATTTTTATCGGAAAGGTGTGCATGCCGGAGGAAAGAAGAGGACTCACGGATGCATTGCGAAGGTACCATGACATGGTGGCATGGAGCTACGAAGATTTGAAAACTTATGACACTTCTGTCATTACACACACTATCCCTCTCAAGACAGAAGTGAGGCCATTCCGCCAGTGATAGTGTCCTATCAATGCCTTGCTAGAACCTATCGTTTATAAGGAGGTGCAAAAGTTGCTCTCAGCAAGGATCATTTTTCCCGTCAGGTATTCCACATGGGTGGCCAACTTGGTCCCGGTCAAGAAAAAGAATGGGGAGATTAGATTATGTGTTGATTTTCGCAATCTGAACCGCGCCTCAGAGAAAGACAACTATCTGGTACCTTCATTGGATGAGGTGCTGCAGATTGTCAACGACTCCCAGATGATGTCTTTCCTGGATGGGTACTCTGGGTATAACTAGGTAATGGTACAATATGAGGATCATCATAAGACGGCATTCACCACTAAGTGGGGAACGTTTGCATACAGGAGAATGCCTTTCGGGCTCATCAACGTCGGCGCCACTTTCCAATGCGCCATGGATATCGCCTTCAAGGACCTAATTTGTAAGTGCATAATCATCTACATGGATGATTTGACTGTGTTTTCTAAAATGTGAGGCGATCACATCTCTGATTTGTGCAAGGTATTTCAGTGATGCAAGGAGTTTGGGGTTTGTCTCAACCCCAAGAAGTGCATTTTCAGAGTGACTAAGGGCAGATTGCTCGGGCATATCATCTCAGAACAGGGAATCTCCATTGATCTTGAGCGCATCAAGTCCTTACTCAAAATTCAGCCCCCGGGCAACAAGAAGGAATTAAAATATTTCTTTGGAAAGATCAACTTTGTCTAGAAATTTATCACAGGTTTCACGGAGATTGTCAAACCTCTCAATTCCATGCTCAAACAAGATGCCAAAGTTGAATGGACACCTGACGCCAAACAATCCTTTGAAGAAATCAAACGGGCTATTGCTGAGGCACCTGTGTTAGTTAGCCAAGATTATTTGAAGCCATTTTACATCTACTGATTTACTTCAGAGCATTCTTGTGCTAGCATGTTGACCCAGAAGGATGATGGAGGAAGCGAGCATCCGATCACCTTCATGAGTGCTCCCCTCAAGGATGTTGAATTGCGTTATCACAACATTGAAAAGCAGGCATACGCTCTCGTTAGAGGAGAGAAGAAATTTTGACACTACATTCTACGCAACAAGGTGTTTGCCATTGTCCCTGACCCAGCAGTAAAAATGCTGCTCATGCAGAATGAATTGGGTGAACGAAGAGCTAAGTGGGTCACCCTACTCCAAGAGTATGATATGGAGATCCAACTGATGAAACTAGTGAGAGGGCAGGCACTCACCCACACAATTGCTGAAACAGCAGCAGAAGCTGGACCCGAGCTCACGGTCTAGTAGTACCAGCTTGAGGATGTCTCCCTCAGAGAGTGGTACCATAATGTCGTCTACTATCTGTTGAACCATAAGTGCCCGCCGCACCTGCAAGGAGTCCAAAAGAAGGCCTTGAGATTGAAAAGTAATGGCTACATGTTACAGGGTTCCATTCTCTACAAGAAGAATCATGAAGGCATTTATTTGAGATGCCTTGGCAAGGAAGAAGCAGATCGGGTCTTGAAAGAGTTTCACAATAAATTTGGCACGAGCCATGGTTCGAGTTCTTCTACAGCACATCAGATATTAAGAGCAGGGTATTATTGGCCAACCGTCTTCAAGGATGCCCATTGCCACGTTTGTTCATGTCACACGTGCCAGACCGTTGCCACCAGGGAGAAGAACGTCGCTGTTCCAATGTAGCCGGTGTTGGAGGTAAGGCCTTTTGCGAAATGGGGTCTCGACTTCATCGGTCCGGTAAGCCCTCCATCATCTGTGAGACATAGGTACATTCTTACCGCTACTGATTACTGTACTAGATGGACAGAAGCAATAGTATGTAAGCAATGCACAACTGAAATAGTTACTAATTTACTAAAAAGTTTCATTTTAAATCGCTTTGGTTTTCCAGATGCTATGGTATGTGATAATGGACTTGCATTTGCTTCATTTAAATTTGCTAGTTGGGCATTTGACTATGGGATTGCCCTTAAATTCTCATCTAATTACTACCCACAAGGCAATGGCCTTGCTGAGTCCATGAATAAAAACCTGATTACTGTGATCAAGAAGCTGCTAGATAGGAATCCTAAGGACTGACATACCCAACTCCATTTCGCCCTTTGGGCTGATCGCACTCACCACAAGGCTGCCTTTGGTGATTCCCCATTCCACCTTGTCTATGGCCTAGAGCCTATATTCCCCATCCATCTGAAGATTCCTACTCTTTATTTCATCAATGATTTTTATGAGGGAGGAGATCATAGGGAAGCTCGGTTAGCTGAGCTCTTTCATTTAGAGGAAGTCTGAAACCATGTAATAGAAAATTTCATCAAACATCAGGGCATAGTTAAGAGATGGTTCGACCGCCGAGCCAAGATCAAGGCCTTTAGGATTGTAGATTTGGTCCTGTATTGGGACAAGGCCCATGAAAAGAAAGGGGGACACAATAAATTTGACAAGCTTTGGCTTGGCCCCTTTCAAATAGCTGAGATTTTGGGAGATAATTCCTTCCGCCTAAAGACCTTAACTGGTGAGAATCTCCCGTTGCCAGTCAACGGGCAGCACCTGAAGCATTACTTCCAAGTTTGAGCTCCTTCGAGCTCTTCGTTGTAAGTAACTTGTACATAAGTTAGGGTAGATTGCTTTCTTGCTTGTTTGCATTATGTTTGCGTCATTTTTGTTTTCTCCCTCCTGATCGTTTTGTTTCGAAAGTTGTTCCCCGCTCCTTTGTGGTGGCCGTGCTTGCCCGGCAAGCAGTTCACTTTGCTGTCTGTTCTTTGTGTTCTTTGGCTAAACATTCACTCTTGATTATCGATCTTTGAAAGCTATCCGTGAATGATTTCCCTGTTTGAACTATGCTCAGAACATGACCCTTAGCTAGATCTTCTTACCCACATCTCGGATCTCACACAAAGCACATAATAATAATTTCTAAAGGACCGTACTATGGTTGTTATGACACCCTAGTGAGTGAAAAATCTCAAGTTTGCTCGAGTGACCACTACAGTCTCAAACCCATTGTAGGCTTCAATGCTTACCCGGTCAAACTAAATGGAAAAAGAGAAGTGAAATATCAAAGCAAAAGAGAAAAAAGAATTCTAAAAAAAAGGAAATATATGACCATATGGGTGTTCGAATAACTCTACCAGGGCTATGGACGCCCGGCCGGCAGTAGAGCAATATCCACTAGCTTGTAACGACAACTCCATCGGGGCTATGGACGCCTGACTAGTAGCGGGGCAATATCCAGGTTACTTTTGGTGATAGACGATTTATGTAGCTCACTCGGTTGAATTGGTAACCCTAGTTACTATCCCTAGGAAAGGAATGAAATCACTACACACACACTTCTGAGATGTTCTGTAAGCTGACCCAATTAAGGCTCTCGTTCTCCCGGATTCATCTTTGGAAGCCACTCCTGGTCTACAAAACCAGAGATTCTGGGTCTTGAATGAATATTTATCCTTATAACGCTCGAGAGCGTTCTCCAGCAGAGTCACCATTTGTCATGCCCCTAGCACACATGCCTCGTTCAGAATGGGGACCCTCTTTTCTTTCGCCTTGTAGGGTCATTTTGGGGCCACCTCATTTTGCGTGCCCCTCTTTTTTTGATGTTTCAAATGGTCAATGTTGCTCCAAACTTCCATCATAAATCGATCACGCCTCTGCTTTTGGTTTTTGTTGCATTCCGGAGCCTTGTGAAATCTCTCTGGCTATTTGGCCCTAAACGGCCTTGGGCCCTGCCGAGCCCAGACGTCCGGAATTCCCTAACCGGATTTCCCCGCTAGGATTGTCATTTTCTGCGGCGTCCACTGGGCATCCTTCGGAACTCCGGGGTCTGATCCACCTCTCGCCGTTTGCAAACTTGTCAAAATCTTCTGGGCGAACCTCCTACGGCAACCCGCCCCCCGGGTCCCGCCATCCTCTTCACCGACCGCGGTTTGCGTGTGTTTCGGCATGCCGTAGGGTCTTCCAGGCCTGAACGTCTTGAATTCTGTGACGGTTCTGCCGTCCTCAACGGCGGATCCCTGCCGGCTTCCCGCGCTCCGGGCCCCAAACAGCTCGCCACCACTGTCGATTGACCAACGAGAAATCTCCAAAACGACAGTCGTCATGCCACGTCTTCCCGGCCGCTGGGTCCTGGAGTTCCCGCCACCGCTGCTGACCTATTTTCAAATTCCACCAACCTTTTCTCGCGGTTGTACTAGCATTTAATGCAGGTATTCATGGCGGTTGGGGTATAAAATACCCAATTCGGGCAGTCATTATCATCTTGCAGGATTGGAGCGAATTGGATAAACTACCATTTGGAGCCCCCCGCCTTCGACAACGTCGTGATCGTCGCCCTCAGCATCATTCCGACCAGCGCCGGTGGATCCCACGTCTCGCCACTTTGCATCTTTGAGGTAGGCCGTCTGTCTACCCTCCCAACTATCCTTTTCATAATTTTGAGAGATTTTAATAAATGAACAAGTGGTTAGGATGGCATAAAATGGAAGAACACTAAATGGCGCACCAAACCCATGTCTTAGAAAATCCCGTAAACTCTTAAAATGCCCTCCTTGCTGATTCCGGACTTCTCCCTACAGCGGCTGTTCTTCGCGTAGGGAAAATGTCCGCCCCAGGCCTAAAACCCACCTTCGCCATCAAATTTTAAAAAATCTTCACACTTGCCGACGGCAATCCTCCTCTCTGGGCCCGGTTTGTCGGCTTTCCCTTCTCAGGGTTCCGTTTGCATTCCGCCGTGCTTCAACAACAAACCTGCCCCTACCTCCTGGCTTCCGGACCCTAACATGTTCCTCGCCATCTAAACTTGAAAATAAACATGTCCTTTGGACCCCTCGGTGTCCGAACCCCGTAGCTCCATCCCTAGAGTTTCGCCTGTGTTTTGCCGTCTCCAAAGGCAAATGTGGCCCGGCTTCCCGATCCCCCGGCTCCGCCCTCCTCTCCGCTATTAACCACTGGCGATCAAAATTCTTAAGTCACTGACGCCTTCGGGCCCCGGTGTCCGGACTTCCGTTCTCGGAAGTCCGTCTCTCACCCGTCATCGCTAACAGTGAACCCCGTCCAGCGTTTTGACTTCCAGGATCTGGGCGTTGGGTTTCTTTGGTCGCATTTCTGCCGTTTTCCATGTCGAGGTCTTTCAGCGAAGTCATCAATGCCTTCCGGGCTCCGGGCCTCACCTTTCGCTTCACTGTTGTCTTGTATTTTCACATCCACGTCCATTGGACTTCTTGGACCCTTGTGTTCGGACTTTCGTTCTCGAAAGTCCGTCGCACTCCCGCTGTCGGGGAAATTGCACCCCGTCCGCCTGGTCACCAGGCCCTGAGCTTCCATCTGCCGTGGGTTCTTGCCGAAATCCCTTGCGGCCATCAACAAGCCAGGCCCTGTGTCCTAGGATTCCGGTCCTCGCCCACCGTTCCAAACAAGGATCCCACTCGTAACTCTGCCCTCCGGGCTCCGGCCTGCCGAATGCCATCAAGATTCATGAACGTAGCATATGCTATCGGATTTCCCTCACTAGACTTCCCCTCCTGGACTTCCGTGTGAGGATTTCCATCCCAAACGGCGAAGTTCAAATGCCTTCCCGATGTCACCGGCCTGAGCCTTCGTAAGCAAAATGACCTAGCGTCGGCCGCCCTTTGGCCCTCTGGGACTCGGACCATGGACTTCCATCCTTAGATTTCTATCAGCTCTCTGCAGTCCAAAATGCTATCTCCTAGTGGCTTTCCAACCTGGAACCTCCAAGGCCTCCTGAATCCATCCAAACGATCCCCAATATGGAATGTGACCTCAACCCACATCCTGAATTTTGACCCTCTTCATCATAATCTTCTCGAAACATTAAAATTTGGACAAGGAGGGTCTCCAGGAGCTTTCTGTTGCGTTTTCCCTTCTAGACAGCATTCCTGCCAGGGAAGTCCGGCCCTCCAGGCCCGGATTG
Organism: Sequoia sempervirens; assembly: GCA_007258455.2. Lineage (NCBI taxonomy): Eukaryota > Viridiplantae > Streptophyta > Pinopsida > Cupressales > Cupressaceae > Sequoia > Sequoia sempervirens. Next base: position 179,015,138 of record VDFB02353493.1, on the reverse strand, counting down.
TCCAAATGCCTTGAAACAGAGAACACTAATGTCTAGAGATAAGATCCATGATATGCTTGATTGATTATTTGAAGTTTTTCAAGACATGGACTAACACGAATGCTTTTATGAACCATTGCGCTAACTTTGTCCTTGTCTGCAGAATATATGGAATCAGGTGTAGGAATTTCAGGGGCATCCACCGAAGGGGACAAGGGAAAGAAGTCAGGAAGGACCCCTCGAGGGAAAGAAGACAAACACCAAATGAAGTATCAGTTTCAGGGTGAGCTGCTCCACTCAAAGGTCTCAACGAACTAGAAGGAAATTTCAGATACTAATATTGGCCAGGTAGATATAGATGAATTCACTCAAAGGGTCAGGATCAAACTGACAACAAAGAATGCCAGATTAATATGGCAAAGTGGAATAGCCAAGGCCGCCAGTTTCCCTCCCTCTCTCGTGGCGCCCGAACTAGTCATGGCTTGCCGAGAAGCCTATCAAACTGATACCAGAACAATTGTGGATAAAGAAGGGAACATCCTTGCAGACATGTCACCAGAATGGATCACCAAGACATTCCACATTCCCATGTTCCAATAGATGGAGGTCCCCACATTAGAAAAATGTCAAGTGGCATGGGATAATAACCCATCAGGATGCAAGAAGTCAATAAATCTTCATTGGCTTAAGGAAAAATGAGCCAGTGCTGCAAAGGTTCCCCAAGAACTCTTCCGTAGCGATTTCCACGAGGATTACCATGACCTGGTAACAATGTTGAGCAGGGTCATGGGTCTTCCAATGGCCGCCTACTTCCAGGAGTGGATGGCATACTATATTGAGCAGATCCTGTGAGGAAATGAGGATGTTACATCCAAGGTCTCATTTTATTGGGGAGGCATAATTAGCAACTGCTTCCACGAGCAGTTCGTCAACGTGAAGAAGAGCTCCAAGTTCTACATAACCTCCTACCTCGTCTACTCCCTGGCAGATCAAAGGCAATATAGTGGGCTATTTGTAGCGCTCGATCAGGGGCAGAAGCAAGGACTTAAAGCCTACGACAAGTATCCGCAGCTCCAGTACTGTAACTTCAAAAGGGAGTACTACAGGGTTAACCACGCCTTCATCGGCCACATCATCAGGTTGATCACTAAAGACTTCGAGAGGAGGGTCTCCCATAGTGCCAGGGCACTCCTAAAGCAATATGCTTTTCTATTCATCCAATTTCAAAAATTCACGTATATCCAGGCCCAGGGTTTCACTGAAAGGCCGAATAGGCTACCCAGATACCCCAATGATAGAATCATCCTCTTGGAGCTCTCTCAGCAACTCCAACACCTCCAGGCCATCTTCAGCAACAAGCACATAGCAGGGATCTCCTACCTCATGACCCTTGGCCAGGGCATGTACCGATTATAGACCTCCTAGTGTGCCAGTAACTCTGAGAAGGAGCTCAAGGAATACCATTTCGACTGGGACAAATAGGAGGTCGATGACCTGGACACCATCACCCAGCCAATCATAACTTGCACTAGGGAGTGGATCGATGGACAAGTGGCACATCTAAAGCGACAAGGGGTGGTCCTGACCTATGAAGGGCTCAAAAGTGAGCTGAGTGCCACAGAGGATGTTGCTACCACCACATCAACTGGTGAAACCTCCAAGTCTCCTCCAGTCACCAGGTCCTAGAAAAGGAAAGGAATAGAGACCGCGCAGTGTCCAGATCCAAAGGCCCCAGCGAAGAAAGAAATGGGAGGCTCATCTCCCAAAAGGCTTAAACAAACAGAAGGTGTGGAGGAATCCCAACCTCCATTGGCTCTTCTTGCTCCTTCTGTTGCACCACCCATCTCCCTGATTGCAGTCGCCGCTTCTCCGCCAGTAGTGGACATTTCTGTCCATCTTGCCCCTCACCCCCGGCTGAGTCGGTAATTAACGTTGACTCCTCTTCTGGCATGACCACTCTCCCTTCTTCTGCTACCATGTCGCCAATCACGTCACTTCCTCTAGCAACAATAACATCACCTATTCCCACTGCCACTATGCCTGAGGCTTTTACAAGGCATATGTTGAACCTTCCCCCTGAGCTCTCCCAGATCTTGATGAATCCAACTCTCCAAGAAGCCCTCGCCCAAGTCCTTGCAACGGCTCAGCCTTCACAACTGCCAATAGGGCCGCCAGCTATAGAAGCCACGATGCAAATCTCAAAAGAGTTAGAGGAATGAGAACAGGAGGCCTTGAAGTCTATCGAGGAGGCTGATGAGTATCATGAGCACCCCGAGTATGAGCCTCGAACCATCGACAGGGTGGTCTATGAGGAGGAAGAGATAGGCTCTTCCGAGAGCAGGGACGATGAGGGTGGCTCGGGTGCTAAGAAAATCATCCAGACCTTCGATGAGGACCTTGAGGAGGAAGTGGCGCGACAGCTAAAGGACGTTGGGGCAGAGGCAGAAGAGTCACCACATGGTGAAGAAGGGTAGCCACCAGAGGAGCAACAGACAAAGGACTTAACCAAGGCTGAAGCCCATGTCGTCAAAGGCCCCAAGGTCAAGGCTACCGAGGAGAAGAAAGAAGAAGAAGCAGCAAAGGAAGAGAGCCCCACCCGACAACCATCCATTGGGCTGCCCATCAAGAGCCTCATGTTCGTTCATGACTCCGATGAAGAGGAGGAGGATGTTGCTCAAAAGAAAGGAGAACCCCAAAAGGAAAAGGAGGCAGAAGTCCTGCCTTTGACTGAGAAGGGCGAGGGTAGCCATGATTCACCCAAGGGTAAGTCTGCTATGCCTGAATGGTTGGAAAGGCAACTTGAGAAAATGACCCTAGTGCTGAAGGACCCAAGGGCAAGGTTGGAGGCCATCTTGGCTCGATCCTAGATCACAACGAAGGAGAAGAAGCCCAAGGTCCGATCCAAGATAACAATGGATGCTTCTAGCTCCCGAGCAGCACAAATTGCAACGCCTACTATTGGCCAGGTAGGGGTGAGTTACAATATCTCCACTATTGACTTGGGGACAGCAACTAGAGAGCAAAAGTTCCAGCACCTTGAGGAGTCGGTGGCCATAGTGGTACACCTGATAAAGCAGGATAAAATCTCCAAGGATGAGCTCAAGGCGCAGGTTGTAGCATTGACTAATTATATACAACAATGGTCCTCAATGGACGACCTGCCCGCCACCTCCACAGCCGCACCACAGTTGCTCTCTAAAGAATAGATCGACAAACTGGAAAGAAGGAAGAACTTGGAGAAAACCACCGAGGATTGGCTCCGATAGGTCACATACGTAAGAAACATGGGAATCAGCAGGGCTGTGCAGACATCCAACAAGTTCTTAGACTTGATACAATCTCTAGAGAGCACGAAGAGGCTCTGCACCAATTTCCCCGCAACCTACGAATCCACCTTCCCAAGGATCGAAGCTATCCTTCAAATGCCTAAGGCCACGTGGGAGGAGAAGCTAGAGCTCAAAAAGGAAGATCACTGGCTAGTGGACGTGTGGCGCAGAGACCTCGACAACCGGAGGGAGAGGTTGGAGCAAATCCTGAGCAGGGTGGATCCTGATATTGAGTGGATCAAAGAAATCTGGGTGGAATGTGCCCAATATCTCAAGCTGATGATGGGCTATGATATGCCCATGGTGCAAATGGATCCAGAGAAGATCAAGCCATACTTCCAGGAGAAGATGAAGGATGGGACAGCTGGAGAAATCACAACGAAGTTTTTGAGTTTTTTTGCCCACACTTTTGACCAATCAGAGTTGTTTAGGGACCAAGGCTCGAAGTATGATGAAGATTGGAAAAGGTTGGAAGAAAATGCTAAGGAATGGAGCTACCAGGCATTGCGATGTGAAATCCTCAAAATTGACAAGCTCCAGGCCGTCATCCTCAAGTACATAGAACACGTAGCTTCCAAGGAGCAGGAGGACAGCCTAGCCAAAGACGAAGACCTTCCTAAAGAGTAGCTACAGCAGCAAAACAATAATCCACTAAAAGACGAAAAAGCTACAATGCCATCAACTAGAAGACAAAATAGGGAAAAGACAAGAATGTAATTTTAAATTGAGATCTATTTGGGGGTAGGTGAAACCCTATTTGTAATGAATCTTGGCCACACAATGAGAATGAATCTTGGCCATTCATTTAACTTCTTGAAAACTATAAATAGGGCACTCCTCTCATTTGCAAAGAGAGTTGAGTTGTTGTAAAGACATACTGCTAAAATTTATAAGAAAAGGCATTGACTTGGTTTATTTTCTTGGTTTCTCTCATGTCATTTGATTCATTCTCCAATATCAGATGTTTAGCTTATATCTTAATGTTGTTCTAGTTAGTTGTTTTCTTTCTTTGGGTAGATTTCAGAAATGTTGTTGGGTGATCATGCAAATTCCTGCCATGTTGATGATTCTTTTGTCCATACTTTTTGCTGTTTGCTAATGGTAGATAGTTATGCAAAGTTAGCCTGGACTTGATTTGAAAGCTGCTCCAAACATTTATCTTTGATTCATGCATGTATGTGGTGGATGAAGGATAAAATACTTGCAGACCTTAGAAGATAGCACAATTTCCATGATACTGTAAAATCCCTGGTTAAGTGGGATATTGTTTTGAGGAATTATCCATTGCAAGAACTCCATTGTCACTATTCATAGCAAGCTTCAGACTTAGGAACTTTTCCTCCCTTTTTCCTTTTTCCTTTTTTTTTTTAGTAAACTAACCTATGCCAAGGTTCATTACACATTGTAAAGCCAAATCCAACAACTAAATGGAGTCTGAGATTGCTGTTTGAACCTACAGCCGGTGCATAACAACTTTCCATCCTAAGAACTCCACTTCAAGATCCAACTTCCATGCTTTGTGTCCATGCTTTGTATTTTCTGTAAGACCGCCTTGTGATTCCATCAAATCACATCAAACTACTGAGGTATCTAAGCACTGTCATGACCTGACATCCGAGAGACCTTGGGATAGTGTTCTGCAATTCGATTGTGGAAGATTGTCTTTTAAGAGAGGTAGTGCACCTACGCACTGCCTGTGTTGAGAAGTGCATAAAAACACCATCAACACATAGTTCACCTTCATATTATCATTTTTTATCTCCAAGTTGAAATATTTTTCCATATCCACAATCCAATCAATGAGTTCTTCTAAATTTAGGCTTTCATTGTAGCTTGATGGGTCCATCCTTGACTTATTACCCAAATTGGATAGTACTTATCAGAATTTATCTTCATGTGCATGTCCTCTTTCCACTTCTGTAAATTCTACAAATTCTTCATCATCTTCACTAACATTGTCTACATGAATCCCTCTACATTGTGAGGTTTCTATGGCCTCAAGGCATGTTGTTATTCCTCTCAAAATCTACATAAAAATAGTATTGTATTCTCCTCATGTTTCTCTCTCTCTCCCACATCCTTTGTGTGGCATGACTTCTTTTCCTCTCCCTCGACTTGCTCTAATACCAAAAGGTGTAGCTCAACAATTGAAAATCCACAAGATTATCAATTGTTGCAGCAAGTTTCCTTCTAAATTTTTTTAAAAAAATGGAGAACACATGAAATATTAAATCTGAAATTAAATTTCATTTTAAAATTCTTGCAACAATAATATATTAAATTATCTACCATATTTTACAAACTATGTCAATCTAGCAACACCAACCTTCCCTGCATCTCTTTTCCTATCCAAAAGATCTTAAGTAACTTGTGTGTGGGATTTCCTCTTTCCTACCAGTCAAAGCTTCTAAACACCCAATACTCCTTCGTAGGCATGGGTTTTCCTTTCCCAAAATGTTCCTTCAATGAGCAATTCAAAATTTCTTTCCCACTCTTCAACCCACTCTCTCCACTCTCCCCAACACCCTGTATTCCAATCTTGCAATAAAATACAAACTCAAAATTTTCAAATGGAGTGAGTTACAGAGCACATTAAAGGCCCACTCACAAGCTTGGGCATGGGATTTTCCTTTTTGGAAATTTAGCATCTTTCAAATAATTTTAAAAAAATTTTAAAATGAATTAATTAAAAAAATTATTTTTTCATAATCCATCATCAAATTCTAGTATGCTAAAGGAGTTGAGAATTTCAATAAATTGTGTTGCAAGAAAAATTAAAACAAAACACAAGCATTAAATTATAGAATGTTTTTGGTTGTCTAAGATTGTCCATGCACCCGGATGAGCTCCTACATCATCCTTTGTTTTCCTTTTAGGGATGATGCAAGCAATTGAGGCATTTGGGAGAATAAGGTCAATCTCAAGTATAATTATATTACACATTATCAAAGGTCTATACTGATCCCAGATCCATGGACCCCTTATGTGACACTGTTTGTATTTTTTTGGCTTTGTCTTGGGAGAAACCCCTTTTCATGAGTTAGCTCTATTGGGAACATATAATTGGAATAAGGTTTTCCAATAAGCTCTCATGGCCTTTTTTTCCATGTTGAGTTTATTGTCTTACTCTACCTTAAAGGAAATTGTTCACAACTAGTGTTATCAATTAATTTAAGGTGGGGGAATGCATTACATTATGTGCTTGACTTCATTCACACATGTTGGAATTTATATAGTGACTTACTGAAATTATTGGGACTATAATTCTTGATATGGTTGACATGTGTGCACACATAGTGAAAAATGGGTCTCACTAGCCCTTGTGTGTTGCTCATTTGCTACTTTTAGAAGAAACAACTAGTGAATATCATACTTCACTAGCCAATGATTCTTTGATTCATGGTTCACTTAGAAAATATTGAACTTTATTAGTCTATGACTCATGCATGCCTTGGGAATGGATCTTTGTAATATTTTTGTAGAGCTTACTAGTTTGTGATTGTCATAGCCCCTTCACATGTTTGCATTGTGTTTTGCATCTTATTTTCGTTATGTTTATGTTGGTGTAAATAATTTATTATGTCATACCCATAGGAGGGGGAAATAGCAGATCAAAAAATAGATAACATGTATAAAGAGTATGGAATCATGTTTAAAATGTAAACCCATCAAGAAGGGAGGGAGGAGCTTCCCCAAATTATTTTCCTTTACATATTTATATGAATATTATTTTTTTAATATCTATATAAATTACTAAACACACAATGGGTATAAAATACAAGCTTGAAACTTAATCTTCTTTTATTTAAAAAATATTTTTACTTTTGACACTATTTACTTTAATTTATTTTTTAATAAATATACAATAAATCATCAAAATTAGTCCTTAGGATTAGATTAGATGTTCAAGTGGACATAAATGATGATTGTAGCTTGGATTGTGTTGGGTTTACCCCCACATAAATTGAAGACAACTCATGCTAATGAAAGTTATAGTGTTGTGTATAAGGACTTCACTTCATGGGTTCTACTAGATATTGATTCCTCCATAAAAAATAAAAAATCAAAATCAAAATCATGCTCAAATTTCAATATTGAAATTTATATGTCTATGCATGTACATATGTAGTATATAACTCATTAAATTACTAATTTTTTTTTTTAAACTACAACTTCTTCGTATTTTAGTTTGTTTTGCTAATTCTTTACTTTTTTATTAACAAATATTTTATTTAAATGAATATTTATGTACTTAACATATGAATTATGTAAGTCTTTTGTTTATTTTTTTTAATTAATTATGAAATAAAATACTATAAAAATAATTGATTAAATAAATAATTAATATACTGATAATAATTTTTTAAATTTTCTTTTAGAAAATATATAATAATATTAACAAGAAAATAGTTTATGTTACTAACATGTAATTTTTTTTAAAGTATCTGTTATTAATTATTGTATTTTAAAATGTTATAAAACATAACATGAAATATTACAGAGTTTACAAATTTATATATAACTAAAATTATTTTGATTTGAGTTTATATTCTGTGTAGCACATACGTCCATGGCAGGCCTATATATGGCATACAGTAATTATTAGCCGATAGGCTATATATATTGTGGGAACTTTGAGACAAAACCTGTCTCACGCCGCAAACAGCTTGCTGTTAAACAATTTCCTGTCATCGTTTATTTCTATGTTGTCTCAACCCAATTAAACGTTGCTTGCCTCATACCGGGAAACAAATCCTAACTAGCATTTAATATGCAAATCTCCGAATCAAATCAGATTTCATCGCACGCGAACCCTAAAACCCTGATATTTTTGGATCCACTTTTCATTTATAGATTAAAGCAGCGGGTGTAGGGAGATTGGTTTTGGTTCTTCTCATTTTTCTTGCAGACTCTGTCCATTTTTTTTCATTGGCATCGTTGACAGCACGACACAATTTCTGCAGAACCTTCAAGTAAGCCATGGTCTTGGTGAGTTTTAGTTTTGGAATCTGTTAGTGAGGTAAAATGTGGGTTGAATCGGGTGCCTTCGATGCATGCTATGCAATGGATCTTATTAATGGAGAATTTTTTTAAATTAGGTTTTAGATTTTCGAACGATCCATTCAATTTTTGCATGTCATTTAACTGTTCAAACATCAAATGCAGGAAAAAAAGATGCTGATAAAAGTATAGCTCACAGAGTGATGATTAACAACAAATGTTGATATTATAGGAAGAGTAAAAGAGGATAGTGGGGCATGGACAAAGCTAGGCGCTACAAAGCTATTCGCCTCCCTGTTTCCCCTTTAGCGCAGGCATAGTGAAACTGCAGCTGACTTCTTCCCTTACCTAGCCGCTGCCTCCCAAGAAGCCTTGCAAGGAAAACAAGGAGGCTAGAATGTTCAAAAGAGATGACAAAAAATAAGGAGAATTAGGGCTAGAGGCGCTAGGGTTTTCCTTTCCATATTATCCGAGAGGCTACATATAGCTGGACGTTTCACCTGAAACCTTCACACACCACTATACAATCTTCGTCCGCCCGTATACAGCTTCGTTCCAGCGGTAAACAACTTTTACCTTTGGAGATCATTTAAATCATTATTTTATAGTATGAGTAGCATAGCAGTTGTTGAAGAATTTACGATGGATAGTGAGGTAGGTGACAGTGAACGGTATTAGTCAGTTGGTCTGTGCCCACAACTCTTTAATTAATTTGTTCAAACAAAAATCTATTTGATGATGCATATGGCTTTTGTGAATGTTCTGGATGAATCTCTTTGGGCGCCTTTGTAGGTTTGATATTTTTACTCTAATTGCATAAATGACAAAAAGCGGCCCCTGCGCCATGGGATGTGCCACTGTTGAGTCTTACCCTCGGATGTGCAACTATTGAGTCTTGCCCACAATTTTGTAGTTTGGAAAATTAGTGTTAACCTCGAGGAGATTGGTTTTGGTTCGTCTCATTTAAAAAATAATCTGCGATGGTAGGGTTTCCTAAGTTTTTCCTACAAACTCTGCACATTAAGTTTTATTTATTTTTGGCATATGTATGTAGCCAGATCATCAACTATTTTGAGGATACATATATTCATTCATTCACAGACAAGATCATCCAAAATAATCTCCTTTTTACTCTATTTACAGATGGGTGTGCAAAGAAAACTGAAAAAAGAAAAAAAAATTACAAAACTACTCAAAGTACTTCTTCATGGTCTCCCTCTTGGTCTCCCATGCTAGACCCTCTTTGTAAAATTCTTATCCCCTCCCTGATGATCTACAAGCGTGCTATTAACATTACTACTCATACTATTGCTACCCTCATTGCTGTTGTCGCCAGTACCAGTCAAGCAAACTGGTTGAGCTGATTACTGCTGTTGCAGAGCCATGGCCATTCCTCTGAGTCAAAACTCCCGCACCTCACCCAATACAGATATACAGTAAATTTAATTATCACTCTTTTTATGTTCTTAGGTTTCATGTTGGTTGCAATTTTGATTCACCCACCACCTCCGCGATGAGGGATTCACCACAAGAAAGAGTGATATGAATTTGTAGAAGTGGCAGAAACCCTAGGTCATTGATTAGGAGAAGGGAAGAGATCATTACTAAAGGAGATTATTAAGTGACAGAGCTACCTTGCGAATGCTTTTCGTGATCCGCCATCCGCCATCAGTATTTGACCCTACTTGGTAGGACTTCTATCTTTGTCAAATGCTCATTTACTCATTTGCACTTAGACGTAAGTCACTTGCCATGGTTTCAATAAGTTTTTTTTTTTTGGAATATGTATGCGACCATATCATCAAGTATTTTGAGTCATTTCATACTATGTAGCTTCTAATTTTGAAAGCCTATAGTATGAAAAGACAAAACTAAAAACATGTGTGTTAGTTATGCATAATGCCAATAAAACTGACTTCATGCGTTCATCTATAACTCTTGTTAGAAAGTAGCTCAGACAAAAACTAGTTATCTTGGCTATGCTCTCCTTACCTTATGTTTAGGACTTGCTTAGGACGTCCATCAAACAAACAGAACCATCAGACCTCAAGGGCATCGTAGTGTAAAATGGCCTCCCTCCACTTTTTCAGTGATAGTTGAATGGAGTGTTTGAAAAGAAGCTTGCAAAATACAAAAGCTACTGGAAGCTGACTGTGTAGAGGACTTGTGAGAAGAAGATCCCCATGAGCCCCAGTCTCTACTGCCCAATGGGGTGGGGCAGAATGCAAGCTAGCTATTATTATTGTTGTTATTCATGGATTACTAAACAGATTGTAATGTTACCGAACCATTTCACTTGTGTAAGGTATGTAATTACAATAACCGGAGATGATGTTGAATGGAAGGCAAAACAAGTGATTGCAGGAAATCACAGAGCATTGCAAGCTCTGAGAGAGCTTTTTTTATGGCCTACTATATGGAAATCAAGCTTCATGGTAAAAAAATTAACATTCCATTTATTCTTTTACCAATAATACCTAAATGGAAGTTTGATAACATTTCGGTATCTATTGAAACCAAAGCTAAAATGTATTGTGCAACAAAATATTACTTCTAACAAGCCAAAAAGCTTCCAGGATGTAAGCTTTCTTATACAACTTATTTGAGAAGTGTATTTATCTATTACCATGAACAAATACTATACTGTCTTCAACTGAACATTTCATTCTTATGCTTTCTTAATTGCTTGAGACAATGAAGTAGTTTCATGGAATGGGAGTAGCAAGCGAGTGAATCAACACATATATAAACAGAGATAGACACAAGGATTTAGCTTGGATAACCTCGATGTAGGATATGTCTAAAAGAGTGAATATATACTTCTTTCCTTCACTATCATCTTGACAATCATGTTGCTCCATCTGATTTTTCAAATGCATTCTAACTTTTGCAAACAACCCTACAATTCTCTATAGCTTACCTTGATGAGAATTACTTGTTGCTCTCTACTGTTACAGTCATCTTTGACATCAAGAGCTCCCATAAATCACCCTTGGCAATGCTTCAATGCATCTCCATTGCCTTGAATTATTTTTAGTGTCTTTTTGTGACCCTTAGATGGCATTTTTGTGCAAAGGGATGAGCAAATAAGTTGAAGAAGAGATCCCACACAACAAGGAACTTGAAATGACACCATTTACTATTTGGTACTCTTCTTTTTGGTTTGAGACAGACAAAATTGCCATGGAGATAAGACACAATCGCTAAGGTATTATGTGAAGTAGAGGGAAATTCAATTTCAAATCATGGTTCTAATTTTTCTTTGCCAATCTAGGGCTCTTCCATTTAAGTGTTTTCAACCTCCAATTGGTATAAAAAATTAAAACTCCATTTATTCTTTTTCTAGTAATACCTAAATGGAAGTCTGATAACATTTTGGTACCTATTAAAACCAAAGTTAAAATGTATGAAAGTGTAGAAGAGTGAATATATACTTCCTTGCCTCCACTATCATCTTGGCAATCATGTTGCTCCATCTGTTTTTTCAAATGCATTGTAGATTTTGCAAGCATTCCTAAAATTCTCTGTAGCCTACGTTGATGAGAATTACTTGCTTATTCATTATGTTTCACTGCTGCTCTCTACTATTACAGTCATCTTTGACCTCAAGAACTCATGTAAAAACAATACGGGATTTGCATGAATGCCAAGGAGGAGATGATGGTCATAGAGGCATACAGGGCTTTACGCAACAGAAGTCCTTACCGGTCGATCAAGTGCTCAAGGATTTAAACGACACTTTTTCCTTTGATCTCTACGATGCTTCCACCCACACCATCTTTGCCCAGCGGTGAGCTCTTTTAGTTAGTTTGTTAGTTAAGGTTTGGAATTGGGAAAGATTTTTAGTAGGCGCCATTTAAGTCTAATTGTGCATTCTGTAGGCTAAAGAGGGAAAATCGGCATTGTATTGGAGAAGTGCATTGGATGGCTAGATTGAATAGAGAAAGCATCTAAACTTATAGCATGGGACTATCATTTGCAATGTACAATCATCAATTTTCTGTTGTGATTATTCTTTTAGAAATATGCATGCACCTGGTTATTACCAGCTGTGGACTAAAAGAATTCACCATTTAAAAAAAAATCAGGTTATAAGCATGTTTCCATGATCCTACGAGTCTCTATTTATAGCCGACGATTTTTAGGTGGTCTCGCCATTTACTTCATTTAATATCGCCTTACATTTTTCAAAATTTTTGATGTTTAAAAATTAAGCCACTACCTCAGCGAAAATTTTCCCATGCAAAAATTGTGAGATATAATAAGAGCAGTTTATATTTATATGTTAGAGCAATTTTGAAATAGATAAAGGCATTGCCTGGATCTTGCAACAAATTTGAACAATATGATAAGACCAGTGAGTGGTTCCACTTTTCCATTCATAATGAGCACTCTGCAGATCTGTAAAACACTTGTTAGTCTTCCATAAATCTCAAGCAAAAGCCAAATAGCATGCCAAATACTCCCCTATTGGAGTCCTTGCAGATTTACAAACATTGATTTCATTGATTTGGAAGCTTATACCACTAAGAGGTGAGATACGAAGTCAATTAAATCCGGTTTAGCCTCAATGGTCTTTCTTAGTAAGTTAGCGCTACTCTGTGGCCTGCAGTTGTTTTTGTGATGTTCCCTGGTATGAATTTGACTCTTTTAATGCTATTCCTGGTTCAAAATTGAGAAATTGGCTTCATCATAGAATATGCCTAAATTGACTTGCATAAATAGGACAGATCGCTCCTCTCATGGCACCATTTTCTTTGCTTCTTCCCACCCTAATTTGTTTTGGTTTGGTCAATAGCAATACATTTTTTTGTTTTTATTTTATACTATTAACAGTGCCAAAGCCCATAAGTAGACTTTCTATGCAAGGAATTGACTTTGTCAGTTATATCTATCCTGTAGCAGTCATAAAAAATCCTTGAAACACTTAAACTATTAGTTAAATATATATGTTCTATTTTCTTAGAATTATCAAAATAATTTTCAGAGGATGTTGAACCCAATGATTTGATATTATAAACCATTTAATCCAATAAATATGTAATAAAAAACAACCAGATAGTAGAATTTTAAATATTGATACAAAACTTGAGGAATAAAATATTAATCTTTCCACTCAATTCACTTATCTCAACACACTTTTTGCTGATTGCTGATGATCAGTTCCACTTCTGCTCCATATGGGTTTAGATTGCCTTTCACTCGAGCTATTTTGTTATCACTGAAGTGACTAACTTCTTCCTTGGCCAATTCTGGTATCCACATTTGAGTGTCTAATTTGTAAGTTAGGGGCAAAATATGTGGATTTTTCAAGTGATTATTGTAATATAGTAGATTCCGAACTCTCAACATAACTACTTCCATTCAACCTTTGTTTGGTGGTCAACTCTCCATAACAAGGATGAATAGTAGGTAAATCATTTATCTCCCTGTAGATTGTGTAGATTGTTCGGGTGCAAGTATCAGATTGAGCCTCCCTTAATTGGTAAATTTTATTCTTAAAGAACACATTCGGAAAAATTATGTTTGAGCATTCAGTTATTAAATGTATTTAAGGTTTGATTTTTTCTTAAGAAAAGAAGAATTCAACTTCAAATTTTGTTGAGAGAATAAAGGAAAATCTTGTTTGGAGAGAAAGCTTACAAGTAAAATTTTAGAAGGCATAATTATCTACATGAAATGAAATGGTGTCTTAAAATGTAAGATATATAAATTATTAAATGTTTTTAAATTTATATGTAAATTAATGATAAAAAAAAATTATCTAATTTTTGTTTGCATGACAATAATGACATCTTAAAATTTGAACTTTTGCTAATTGTTTCTAATTAATGCATTTTTTCTAAAGAATTCATATAAATATTTTTTAAAAATGAAATAAAGGTGATGAAGTATAAATATAGCTTCTTATGAAATCAAATGTTAAAATTTATCTATGATGTTAATGTTTTCCGTCAATACAATTGGTCAAGTTGTCATGAATATGAAGTATGATGGCTTGTAAATATCAAGAGCTTCATGCATTATATGTTAAAGAAAATTAGAAGAGTTGGATTAAAATGTCTCTCTTTTGTAAATAAATAGAATGTTATAGTCATCTAGAATCAAGGGTGAATTACTTCACAACAAAGCTCAATTTATGCAGCAAAAAGAATTCATTAAGGAGAAGCTAATAATAATAATGATCATCTATGGCTTAAGTCCGGATAAAAAAGTAAAAAAATAATACAGGTAAGCAACAACATATATAGAATATAAGGAAAATAAAATAATAACAACAATCTTCCCCTATTCAACGGCTTGGAGAAAACAAATTAGGGAATTTTGAGGGGCACCTTTGTGTTTAGGGACAATTCAAGGAATATGTTATATGGAGGGTCTTTATGTCTTGGGATATAGATATTTAATGAAGCAAAATGTAAGGCCTTAATTCTTGGGTTGTTTTGTGTTAGTATTCTAAGTTGACAATAGAAGGTGATAGGAATGTCAGTTCTTCTCTTCCCATTCCCTCTATAGTGAGTTTTTTCTTGAGGGGGTTTCATGTGGTTGGTATAAATTTTGAGAGTCCTACTACAACTCCTTCACCTCCTATTACGATATATATGAAAAATTAAAGAAAGAACAACAAATTGCAAAAGGAAAAGTGGAAGAACACAAGTTCCAAACCTTAGAATACAACTAATGTAAGTGATAATTTTTCATTCAATACAATGTCCTTATGTATAGACAATATTCATTCTCCTTAGTTAAATTCAATATCATACACTGTGGTTGTACTCTACAATCCTATAATATAATCCAATGATATGATATTATGATGCAACTAATGAATATTATTATAAACACACAACAATAAAATTGCAAAATGGATTATGTTATTTATATAGATTATCTAATAAGATAGATGAGTTAGTTATTATAGTAGCGAAAAATGAAAGAAAAATCCGAATGCGAACCTACCTAATGTTTTTTTTATTCTTTTTAATTTTTAATATTTTTTTTAATATTCATCCCATTCAAACGAGTTGTTTACTATTAGAAAAAGCTATTTAATTGAAAAACAAGTATTGAGTGAGGTGTAAGTTGGTGAGGCTCAATAATTATCCTTGGATAGCAAGGAAGAATGATTATATTACGCAATTAATTAAATTAAATAATATGATTTATGATTTATTTTTTATTTTTTATTTTTTATTTTTTATATTATGTAATTCTCTATATATGTTTTAATATTTTGATCTTCATCTTAAAGAAAAATAAAGAATATGCCTCCTAAACATGTTAAGTTACATATACTTTTCTATCGGTGTAACCCTTGCACCCCTCTGGTGCAAGTGCTAGTATAACTGCACAGAAGTCCAAAACAGGCCTATATGTGGCATACACTAATTATAACTGAATAGACGTCCATGACAGGCCTGTATGTAGCATACACTAATTATAACTTGTCTTTACATTTCTGCAAATCTCTACATGGCAGCACTCTAGGTGTCTTTATAAATCCTGGTTTATTGCGCTACAAATGATGTAGTCATGTAAGAAGTTGGTAGAACATTATTAATGCAGTTTGAGGCTTCTGGAATGCTTTTTCCTCATGACTCTTTTGACGATCTAATTAAAAACATAAGGTAAGCTTTTTCCCTCTGCGTTCTCTTCTACTGGATTGTAGCATAAAAACAAGTGATTTAATTATTTATTATTATTGAACATGAGCTCTCTTCCAACTGTTCTATGGGTTTTGCAGGAAAAATGATCTGCTCTTAAACTAAATCATTTACTTGGTTTATTTGATTAGTTCTACTAATAAATCTATTTTCATACAAAATTTAGCAGTTTTGATTTTTATAATAGCTCATAAAAACATATTGATAGCTGTATTTTTTCAATTGTATTAAAGTTTAAATATCTTGGAAAAAAATTTACATGGTGTATTCAATGATAATTTTTTTCTTTGTTTTTGAAAGCACGTGTCAAAATCAAACTAGCTATTGTCTATTTCTTTTAGATGAATTACACAATACTCGCAACAATTCATGTATATTGATAATGATATCAGGAAAATCTGGTATAAGGGTCCAGAAGCTTTTCAAGAAGAGAGTTTGGTTCAGAATCATATGGAGCTGTCAATTGGTAGATCTTATGTTCTTGACACTAATGTTGTATGCAATTGATTTTTTTTGTGTATTTTTCAGAATAATTTTATGTTATTAAACAAATATAAAAGTATAATATATTTCTCAAATAATTTTTTTCAAATTTTCTATTTTTCAGTGTAGAACAAAGATTTTGATGTTTTAGTGGAAAATGAAAAATAGGTATGAGCTACAAGAACTCGGGAATCAGGTCCAAGATCAGGAAGCTGATGGGCTCATTCTTGTTGTATTCATCTATATAACTTACTTGGTCTGTTCTCTTCATTTTCTTATGAATACTGAATCTTGTTGGAAGTCAATTAGCTGCACAATCTTTCTCTCTCTGTTTCTTCAGTGTTGGTTCAATCTTCCCTGGTAACAATGAAGAGAATGGAAATCCGAAAAATACTTTGAAGTACTCCACTGTGCAGCTAATTGTGTAATTGCAAGTTCTCGGGTTCCAAACTCTGACTGGAATAGCTCTATGAGAATAAATAGAGGAATTTGTTTTTCTAACTTCATAATGTCATCTAATATCCCACCAAAAATCGAGTTCTCAAAATTTTTATTTTGGGGAAAAAAGGCTAAAACAATCTGTATCATTCTCTTCTCTTGTTAGGGAGAAGCATTTCAAGAATAAAGCAAAAGAAAGTTACTATCTTCTCTTCTCTTCATAATGTCATCTAATATCCCACCAAAAAATGTTTTGCCTTCGCCAATAACATCAGAAATTGGAAGTACTTCAAACAGCCAGGCTCATATTAAATAATATCAGAGACAAAAGAAAGTTACTATCAATCAGTATAGTACACATTTGAATAAACGAAATAACCTACAAGCACAGGGTTGCTAACAATTACAAATATACATTCTGTGATCCAAGTACCATGTACATCTTGTGGTTTGACAGGCGTGAAGATTAAAACTGGATTTTAAAAGAATTTTATAATCTAAGGAAAAGTTGACCTTAAATTTAGTTATATCGGTTTCTTTATTGGAAAAGAAATCTAAAAACTTGAAAGGAATAGAGAGCCCAAATCTTTGGTTTAAATAATAATATGTATAAATATAATGTAAATTTAATAAATTAATTTTGAATTAAATAATTATATTTATATATCAATTATATAATAATAAAAATGGTTTCTTTATTGTAAAAGAAATCTAAAAACTTGAAAGGAATAGAGAGCCCAAATCTTTGATATAAATAATAATATGTATAAATATAATGTAAATTTAATAAATTAATTTTGAATTAAATAATTAAATTTATATATCAATTATATAATAATAAAAATAAGTCTAATTTAATATAAATTTTAGTATTTCAAATTTTAATTAAATATTTAAATTTATATAATATCTATGTCAAATAAAATTTATATTATTAAATAAATTTTAATGATTTATTTTTTAATTAAGTGGAGAAGCTTCTACAATGACAACATGGACCTGGTGTAAACAAAATCTCCTCATCTAAAATTTGATGTGTAGCTGACAGTATAACATATGCAAGGATGAACATTAATGAGTCAGACTCACGACCTCCTCTCATGACGCAGCCAACTATAGCCTGGCATTATTGAAATGCTGCTGACAGTTACATGCAATTGTAACAGCTAAACTCTACCGGTATTTACATAATTTTGCATGAATAGACCAACATGCATATTTATTCGTATGCATTTTTTTGGGTGGTGTAGAGCTTATTTGCAGATGTATTTGTTGGATTTGCTAGTTGCTGCGGGTAACAAAATAAAATTGAATAATTATATAGCTGATTTTTGTTTGTTTCATAGATTTTGAGGACGACAATGCCCTGCATTTGGTCACGGACCTCTGCGAGGAAGGGGAATTGTTTGATAGGATTATTGCCAGAGGCCATTATACTGAGCAGGTCGCTGTGGAGGTTACTAAGACAATTGTACAAGTCGTTCAGGTGAGGAAAAGAATCTGAATCAATATCGCTTTGTAATGGAGTTCATTTTTATTCAGCTTTTTTGAATAATACAAAGCATTTGGTTGGATCAATCGAAAGGAAAATTAGGCTTGAAGACATTTGCGCATCCTTTGTCCATCAAATGAGGTGATCACAATAAGAATCGGTGATGGGTATCAATAGAGGAGTCCAGGTTAGTTGTTGAAAAGGGAA
The DNA here is from genome assembly GCA_007258455.2 of Sequoia sempervirens. Lineage (NCBI taxonomy): Eukaryota > Viridiplantae > Streptophyta > Pinopsida > Cupressales > Cupressaceae > Sequoia > Sequoia sempervirens. The sequence goes on along the minus strand of VDFB02353493.1, from coordinate 178,996,548 downwards.
TTGACCTGTCATTGAAGTTGCAGGCACGAGACTTCAATCCAAATTCTTTATGAAAGGAGCTGCCATAGGTAGTATCTTTTTTATGGTGGGCAATCTCAAAGGGGGTACTATTATGTTCACTACAAAGCAGGTCTAGGAAGGGCACCGACTGTTGCAATTTCTTATCTTTTCTACTTCTGTGACATGGATGTGAGATTCTCAAAGATTATGTGTATTGTTTGGTTTATCATTCATAGTTTTCCTCTGACCTCATTATGTCTTTTGGGTGATAATTTGTGCAATTAAACAAATAATATAATATCGTGACATCAAAGAGGCTTTATGGGCCAAAGAAGGGTGCAATCTGAGGTGCCACATACTGTTACCTGCAGCCCATACTTATATAGTATGTATATATGGTAAAATGTCTCTGATATGTATGCAAACTAGGGGATAAAATTCGACCTTCCTAATTGCAGATATTATTTCTCTGATTCGCAAACTCCACAAATAGACTGATTTTAATGGGTGGAAAATGTGATAATTATGTGATTGAATGAAAGCATGGGAAGAGGATATATGTGCGTTAAGGGATTGAAACTCCTTTCTGCATAGTAGTGTTATGTTTTTCAGACTGGTTTAAGAAAAGTAAAAATAATATTTTTAATATGGACTATTTGATCATTGTTAAGGTTTTTTTTTTTTTTTTTGGCATGTGGTGCTTGGGTTTTACCAAGTTTTTCACTATATCTTATTGTTAATATATACAAAGAGAATCCCTACCTAAACAAAATTGTAAAATAAAAATTAAAAAAATGGATTAAGACAAGTAATGTTTGTGTTATATTCAATTTGTGATGTCCTATTTTAGATAGATTGACAATGAAATACATGCTTAAGATTGTTGATAAAAAATACACCTTCCATAATTGTGGATTGTTTAAAAGAATAAGTTTAGTTTTAGACTTTGGTTGAGATCTTCAAAAGAACTAATCCTTATTTGTCAATTTAGTATGTTTAGTTGTTGGGGGATTTCTACTATTCATGTAGTGTTAATTCATGTAGCTTTTAAACAATCATTATTATAGTTGAAGATTATTCTGATTTTAAGAGTGAATTTCATGGAGTTTTTGATAATAAGCTTTAGCACTATATATATATATAAAAAAAAAAAAGTTTCTAAAATTTAAAAAGTTAAGTATAAAAGAAATATAGTAAACTTACTATTTCATATAAAAGTAAGTTTCTAAATTAATATTCTTAAGATATAAAAATATCTTTTTCAAACAAGATATCTTTTGTTATTTTTTGTATAGATTTATTTAAGTAATCTTTTTCAATCAAGAATAATAATTAGTTAAAGATAAGATATAAAAATAGTATGTTAAATTGCTAAATATAAAATAAAAACTTTCTAAAATTTAGAAAATTAAGTATGAAAGAACTTTCCTAAATTTTCTATTGCATATGAGAGTAATTTTTTAAATTAATATACTTAAAACTAAAAAAAAACATTACAAATCTTTTAAAATAAAAAAATATTTTTGATGTCATTGTAAAATTATTTTTAAATAATAAAATAGAAATAAAATTATAAGAAATGAAAACCAATTATTATTTTCTAAATTCTAAATTAATGTATTTAAAATTAAAAAGTTAGAAAATTAAATAAAAACAATATCCTAAATCTAATATTGCACATAAAAATATATTTAAAACTAATATATTTAAGACTAACATAGTTAAAACTAACATATTTATCCTAAAACATAATTTAATAAAAATTACATTTACGCTTAACTTTATCATATAAAAAAACATATAATGTTATTATTATTATTATTTAGAATTGGGTTGTGATTATGATTAGGACTTAGTTAGGATTGGATTCAATCTGGATTCTAAGATAAAGCTTGGAGTTAGGGTTAGCATGATTGGGGTTAGATCAAGGTTACTATTAGGGTTAGATTTCAATTAGGATTAGAATTTAATTAGGGTTAGGGTTTAAAAGGGTTCAATTAGATTTTAATTAAGATTTTAAGGTTAGGTTAGGATTAGGGTTAAGGTTAGGGTTATAGGATAATTTTTTTGATAAAGGTTGGGATTAGGGTTAGGACTCAAGTAGGGTTAGGGCTAGGATTAACTTTAGGCTAGGGTAAGGGTTTAACTAGGATTAGGTTTTAATAACAGTTAGGGTTAGGGATCAATTGGTATTATAGTTAGAATTAGGGTCGTCGTTAGAATTAAGGTTAGTATTAAAATTATAATTATGAATAGAGATAGAATTATGACTAGGTTTAGAATAACAATTAGGTTTATAGTTAGGGTTAGTGTTAGAATTAAAATAAGTTTTTGGGTTAGATTCAATTAGGGTTAGGTTTAAGGTTAGGACTAAAATTCAATTAGGCTTAGGATTCAATTACAATTAGGGTTCAATTAGGGTTTTAAGATAAATCTTGGGGTTAGTATTAGGGTGAACCTTGTGATTAGGGTTAGGGTTAAATTAGGGTTAGTGTTTGAAAATAAATCTTGGGGTGAGCATTAGGGTCAGGGCTCAATTATGGTTTGATTATTGTTTGAGTTTAATTAGGGCTACAATTTAATTATCATTAGTATTAATTTGGTTCAATTAGGGATAGGGTTAACGTTAGGGTTATAGGATAAAGCTTGGAGTAAATTTTAGGGTTAGGTTTGGGGTTAAGGTTAGGACTCAAGTAGGGTCAGGCTTACAGCTCAATTAGGGTTCAATATAATTAAGGTTAGGGTTAGGGTTAATGTTAGTTTAGGATAATGGTTCAACTAGGTTTAGGTTTTAATTAGGGTTGGGTTCAATTAGTATTATAGTTTAAAAGGGTTGTCATTAGAATTAGGGTTAATGTTAGAATTATAATTATGAATAGAATTATAAATACAATTACATTTAGAATTAGAATTAGGTTTATAGTTATGGTTAGGGTTATAAATAGGATAAGGGTTAGGGTTAGGGTTAGGTTTAGAATTAGAATTTAATTAGGGTTAGGGTTCAATTAGGGTTCTAGGATAAATTTTGGAGTTAGCATTACAATTAAGGTTGGGGTTAGGGATAGGTTTAAATTGTGGATAGGGTTAGAATAGAGTTCAATTCTATGGTTAGCATTAAGGTTATAGTTACAAGATAAAGTTAGGGGTAAAGTTGAGGGTTAGCGTCAGGGTTAGGGTTAGGACTTAAGTAGGGTTAGGGTTACAACTTGATTAGGGTTCAACATAATTAGGGTTAGGGTTAGGCCTAATGTTTGGTTAGGGTAATGGTTTAATTAGGGTTAGGGTTAGGGCTAATGTTTGGTTAGGGTAATGGTTCAATTAGGGTTAGGTTTTAATTAGGGTTAGGGTTAGTGTTAGAATTAGAAATATGAAGGGTTAACAGTATAGTTAGGGTTAGGGTTAGAATTAGGATAAGGGTTATAACTCAATTATGGTTAGTATTGTAGATGTCTTATTCTGCATTTTTCTTAAAAACAAACATTAGCATTGTCATCTAAAACAAAGCAAAATAAAAACATCTCTATGAAATAATGAATCATGTAAAGTGAAAACAAGGAAGATAAATAAAACACACAATAACATGAAACAAACTCTATTTAATAGTGGATTGATGCTTCTGTGGAAAGAAGCCCTTTCCCAATCCTTGATAAGCTCCAGATTTGTTGATGATCAAGATGATGAGTTGTGGAGGATTAAACCAATAGAGGAGGTCTCTATTTATAGCCAAGAAGGATAAAAGAATGCCAAACATGGAGGATGTGGGAACAAAGGTCCACCAATAGGAAGAAGCCACTTGTCAACTTGTGATAGGTTGAGGAATGAGCACATTTTGGTCAATGTGCCAAAGATGGGGAGATTTCAATTTGAATTTGAGAGTTAAATGTTGAGTTTGACCTTTGCAAGAGACATGTGAGAGACATGTAAGAGCTCATAAATGCCTTGTTGGATGTACATGTCAACTTGGTGGGAGATTCAAATTTGGAAGAATATTCTCCTTTTATGCCATGTTGAAAGAAAATGATAAATTAATAAATCAATAAATTGATTTATTTGTGCAAGTGGGAAAAGTTAGAGGATGTAATGGGCGATTAGGACTAGCATTAATCATGGATTTGATTAATTAAGATTAGGATAAGGGGTTTTGACCCATTTGAATTATATTTAGGGATTTAAATAAATCAAAGGGGGATGAAAGGTGATTTCAGACTTGATTAAATAAATATTTGATTTATTTAATCAAAGAGGATGTTGTTAGGCTTAAATTAAATAAAGCTAATTTATTCAATTTAAATGGATGACCTTAGGAGATTAATCAATTAAACTTGGTTTATTTAATTGATGATCGAATATGATTATGCATGATGTCAATTTTACGTGTCTACATTTTGCCCCTCTTTGAAGGAATGTACTTGATGCATTGGTTCAAAGAATAAACTTGCCACGATCAAAATTAATTTTTATTTATTTTTAGATGCCCCACTAGAGGATGTGATGGTTCATTAGGATTAACATTAATCATGGATTTGATTAATTAAGATGAGGATTAGGGGTTTTCACCCATTTAACTTAGATTTAGGGATTTAACTAAATCAAAGGGGATGAAAGGTGATTTCAGACTTGATTAAATAAATATTTGATTTATTTAATCAAAGAGGATGTTGCTAGGCTTAAATTAAATAAAGTTAATTTATTCAATTTAAATGGATGACCTTAGGAGATTAATCAATTAAGCTTGGTTTATTTAATTGACAAGCGAATATGATTATGTATGATGTCAATTTTACATGTCTACATTTTTACCCTCTTTGAAGGAATGTACTTGATGCGTTGGTTCAAAGAATAAACTTGCCACGATCAAAATTGAAAATTTTCTTTTTTTTTTAGTTGCCCCAGCAAAAAAAAGAGCACTGGTACATTGCCCCCTCGAGAGATTGAGCGAAAAGCTTCAATTTGAGGGTTGATCTCGTGATAAAGATGTTCAAGATAGACATATGGATGGTTACAATGATGATGCAAATGAGATGGTTTTAAGATGCTTAGAATAACCAATCTATATTATCCTAAACAACTTAAAATGATGATGTAATGCGTGTGAGATGGATGAGATGGATGATGTGATATGCTATGATTATGAAATTTATGTATGCTAATGGTTTGTGGATGCAAGATGGGTGCATTGGCGATGATGATTAACTATTCATGACATGATGTTAGTGTAGAAAAGAAGAAAGAAGAAATGAGATGATGACAAGAGGATCCAACAAGTCCATGATCTAACGAGACTTTATTAGAGATTATGATGATGATAGATGATGATTCGCTTATCAAGGATTGGGATTTTAAAAGGGCTACTTACCTTATGCTTGATAACACACGTAGATACGATGAATCAAGGTATAATGAACCGGGATGGCGTTGTACCTAGTGTGATGGAATTTGACCTGAAAAATAGATAGGAGTATTCTTGTTCACACTTGACATACAAAAACCTTTCTAGGACGTACCAAACAAAGCAAGTATTCACCAAGTTATATTACAAGAACATCCAACAAGCACAGCAGACAAAAAGGATAATGATCGATGCCCCATTCCTTTCTCTCTAAATCGCTTTGATTAGACATCATTGAGAGGTCATTGGAATGAGCACAATAAGATAAATCAAAATAAAAGATAAAATCCACAAACAAGTCAATGTTGTTCATACTGTTAGCCAAAGGGATTTATTTTGATAAGATAAGAATCCAAGTGATATCCAAAATGATGCCCATTGTCAAGACGATATATCCTAGGACATGCATTGTATAGGATGATGATGGTTTGATAAGCTGATTGATAGGGTGTTGATATAAGGTTGACTGACATGTTTGAAAATGATCAAGAGTTTGATTTTGCATTTAATGGTTTGTTGCTTCGATTTTGATTTTGTGTTTGAAGTTTGCTTTTGCTGATTGTTGTGATTGTTTTTGTTTGTGTTGCCAAAGGATGAAGGTGATGATCAGTTTATTATGGATGATTGATTATTTTGAGTGAAAGAAAGATGATACAAATGGATTTTTTCAAATATTTGGATGTTTTTGACAATTTTGGAATGTTTTGAGGCTATTTTTTTGGTATTTTCAAGATTTTACAAATGTTTTGATTTTTGATTTTTTGAATGTTTTGGATTTTTCTGAGATTTCATGAATTTTTTTGGATTTTTGTGTTTTTGAATGTTTTTGTGTTTTTGTGTCTCGCGGGCTGATAAAAAATGAGCCTTTCCTACATTTAAGCTCAAAGATGGCGTAGTTTAGATTCCATGTTTTTGATGTTTTTCTAAGTTTTTGAGTGTTTTTGTATTTTTCGCATGATTTTGATGATTTGGATATGGATATATGTGATGATATCAGTGCTCTGTTTCATATTTTGTTGAAAGCCAAGCTAAGGTTGATTGATCAGATCGGTGAATTGATGATGATAACATTGTTGAGGATGCATAACAATGCAAGGATAGTGTTAAGCAACACAAGGATTGGGATGGATATCCCAAGATGCTGAAGGATTGATGATGATAACATTGTTGAGGATACACAACAATGCAGGGATAGTATTAGCCAACATAAGGATATCCCGAGATGATGATTTTTTGATCGGATTTGATTGATCATGATTAATGAAGCTTGATTTGGAACAAAATCTATTTGAATGATTTGATGTGATGTTGAAGTGAAACTTAGATGTAACTGATAGCAATTGTTTAGATTGATGTTTAATGAAAGATGTTGAATGTGATAAGGAATGTCTTCTCATCAAAATGTGCCATGGGCTAGTGATTTAAAATCTTTCTCACAAATATTTTGACCAATTTGATTTCATTTTTGCCAATGTTCAAATCATCACATAAGTTGGAGGATATAGATTAAGATTTATTCCCGAAGCAAGATGCAAATATTTTCCCCCAGTGTCTAGCAATGTATGGAATGCTATGTGTGGATGCTCAGATAGGTGTATGGATTGATGGATATGGCAAGCATGCAAAGGATGCCAAGGATTATCTTGTGATAAGTTAAGGTGCTTGAATGAAGGAATGCTTCATTGGATAATGCTTCATGGCTTAGATAATGTTGGATAGGATAGGATCAATGAAAATGACCCATGTCAAGATGTTTACCATAAGCAAGCGTAAAGTGTGCACCAAACTTTTATCAAGATCAAAATAACTTGGACGATGGATGCAGATGGATGAAAATGGATTGGATAAATGGTCCATCGATGAATGGATTTATTATGGATGGGATGAGATTCTTTCACTTAAAATAGCACACATATATGCTCGATTCTACACATGACGCCTGTTTGCTAGCTTTTCATCATGGTACCTGTCCAAAGTGCCACTATAGTGGTTTTCACTTGAGGACGATTTTTATCTTTACTATTTTCAAACCTTTTTATCTTTTTGGATTTTTGTATTTTTGTATTTTTTTTATGTTTTGAAAGATTTTAAGCTCATGTTGAACCACATGGTGGTGTCGATGTAGATGCTTTTGTCATAATGTTCCATCGATATCCTGCTTGAAGAAGCTGCTTTACCAAGATATGTGCACTTGAATGCAACTTTTGAGATTCCTGAGCTACTTTATTGATATTGAAGTTAACCCTATCTTTGTGCACACATCGTGATAGGGTGCATTCTAAATCCCTATGATGAAGGGTCATTTCCAATACATGGTTAATGTAATAACTAGATATCATGCATGGAGGCATGGATGGAGTGTGTTTAGGAATAAAATATGGATTGGTTGACAGCTTGGAATCTTTGACTCTCCAAACATGGGAAGATGAGAAATGATGGGTGGATATGAAAGTGTGCATGGAATTAGGACCAACTATTTGATACACTTTGTATGTCCTTTAAAATCCTACTTTTTCTTTTGTTGACAGTTTTAATGGATACTTTTCCCATTTTTATTTTGCCCCATAGTTTCTTTGACTAATGGAGTTTGATAGGGATAATCTTTCTTTGTATGTTTTGGTATCCATGCGTATTTGATTTGTCCATTATGCTTCTTAGCTTCTCTTACTTTGATAGAGCTCATTGTGCTTTGATTTAAATCTTTCTTTTGACATTGGTCCCAATTCATTGATGAGATGATGGGTGGATGAAGACTCGTGATGTGGCTGGTTGTAGTATTAACATTAGTTTCATCATAAGGACTCTTCATGCTCCCTATGTTGATGTTTGCTTGAGACATAGTTGCCCCCAGTATTGTGGAAGTATTACCTTCATGCTTTGATTCTTCTTGTTCTAAGAGCTCTTGTTTAGAATGCATTCTCTAATAAATGATCACTGCAGATGATGTTGTTTCCATTTGTTGTTCTGCTAACTCTAGAATATCTTGTTCTGTTTGATCTACTTCCTTGAGTGGATAATGTTGGATATCTTTATTCATGATTTCCTTAGTCTGAGTTTGGGATATATCTGATCCTGATGTTGACAACTAAGTTTGATTGTAGGAATCAATAACCTGCTCTTTTTGTGTCATAATGTTAGGAGTAAAGGAATCCTATTCTGAATGAAGATCATCTATGTGTCCATCCAAAGAAAGCATCTCATGGGTAGATGGAGGAATATGTGTTATATGGACATGATCATTATTTGTGACATCTTGTATAGATAGGAGACTTTCCATTAGATCATTATAGTATCTTAGATATATGAATTCTTGATCTTGATTAATTTCAGAATTGCTTTCGACATGCTTTGGATCAAGTTCTTGACATAGGTTAGTTTCAAAGGATGGATTGCTTATAAAATTTTCTTGGATGTCATCATTAGGCATGGGAATTGGCTCAATATCCTCTTCATTTTTTAGCGTACTTGGATCGAATGTTGAGTTGAAAATTCCTTCAATATCGGCAATAATGAGGTCGACAGATGTCAATATCTCTTGGAAAGGACCATTGCTAGAATTTGGTGAAATATGTTGACCATGCTTTGGAACAAATTCTTAAGATAGGTCCTCTAACTCGTTAGGTGATGTAGAGACATTTTCAACATGGTCATTGGTCAAATCCTAATCATTGTCCCCAATAGTTATCATTTTTCATGTGTGTGCTTGTGCTTGTTGGGTAGCTTGAGTAGCTTGTGTGGCTTGGGAGGCTTGGGTAGCCTAAGTAGCTTGGTACTGCTGGAGTGATTTTTGGTAGGCTTGATAATATTTTAGCACATTACTATATTGGCTTGCTACGTTTGGTTTAGGTGGTGTGGTGGTGGATTTAGAATTGTGTTGGATGTAGTGACAAGTGGTTGAGATATGCTTGGAGTGATCATGGTAGTGAGGGGTTGAAATGTGATGGGTGTGAGAGTGGTGGTTGGAATGATTGAAGTGATAGGGATGGTTGGAATGACTGAGGTGATAGGTCCTTGGGAGACTATGTTTTTATTTTTTCGGATCAACGTTGTTGTTTGATTGGATGCCATCTGTTGTTACAATATCAATGGCATATTTGGAGGATTGGATGCAATGATTTGATTGGTGCTTGATGGATTGCCTTGGATCAATTAATTTTGGACAACGTTCTGATTTGGGATGATGTTTAGATTTGGCATGATAGGTTGAAATTGAACATTGTTGATGTTGGGAATCACATTGCCTTGATTTAGGTAACTTTGATTTTGCTTGGTGTTACCTTGACTTGGATTAATACATAGAGTCGTTAACATCTTGTTTGGACTTTGAACAATATTTGAATGATTTGTAAACATATCCATCCCAAAGTTTACCAAGTTTTGATTCAAAATGTTCATGTTTTATAAAGTTATACTTGGTACATTCACATTTGGCATGTTGGGATTTGATGGGATGGCATTGTTCATTTGAAGGCTCATGCATTGATTGTTCGGTTGATAGGCTTGTAGGTTTGGACCTAGATTTAAGTCTACCATCAAGAAAGGTGTTCCAAAATTTTGACTAGGCATACTCACATTTCTTGTACCATTGATGTTTGTAGGAGACAACGATCCCATGTATGGTTTGTATAAATGTGAGTTTTGATAATCAATCGGCGTTGTAAGGCTTTGAAAGTTTAATTGATTTGGATTACTCATGATGTATGGAGAAATTTTATATTCCATGTTCCTCTTGTGTTGAGGTTTATTTTGGACCATAAAATAAGGATCAATTTTCAAGAATGTGGGAGATGAACCTCTAATTCTTTGGGTTGATCAAAACTCTAGGTACAAAAAAAGAAAGTCTAAGATTTTAAGTATCAAAAGGATGGTGATGAGATATGAAATATGGATGATTGGTTAATGATTGGAACTCTTAGGAAACCTTGAAGAGGATACTAAACTTTAGGACTTGGATTGATGTTTGATCTGATTTGGATTTGGATTCATAAACTCTAAGAGGTTGGATGTTTTCCTAGAGTAAATTTATCCACAAGATGCTAGTTTGACTAAATGTGTAAAGAAGGATTCATCTAGACACATCTAACCAAATAAGATGATTTTGATTTGATTTGATTTTGGATTTTGGATAGTGAACTCATAAACAACAAGATGTTGGATGTTATCAAGGGATAGACTTGTTCACAAAGACCAATAATTTGACTAAATATGCGGAGAAGGATTCATCTACACACATATAATCAAATTAAATGATTTTGATTTGGTTTAAGTGATTTTCCCAAAGTTTAGCATGAGGAATTTTTTCAAGATTTCCAAGAATTATTTATGACATGATTTTGATTTTGATGTTTGGGGGATGGATGAAAGTTCTGATTTTGATCCTAAGAGACTTAGAGAGACTTTGTTTAATAGACCAAGATATTGAAGAACACATTTTTCTCTAAGAATAGTTCATACGAAAAGACCAATGTTTGCTCGAAAGATGATAAAAAAGATAAACAAGCACATGTGTGGTGTTCAATTTGAGTTAATCTTGGTTAATGATTTTCTTTTACCACAAAAACACTTCTTGCTTAGTTTTCAAACTGAATGTCTATGTCTCAATTCCTTTTCATTCCACAAGGTCCATTATGTGAAAATAAAGGTTTAAAGAGCATAGTTTCCTATTGTTGACTTTGGAATGAAAAAATTGAGATATAGGTCCTAGTGTTTAGAAGCCTTCTAGGGATAAGAACCCCTAGGGACAAGCAGTAACATGTGGAATTTTCAAAGGTATTTGTTGATGAGCCCAAAATATGCTCATGATTTGGATATCTTTGTGTATTTTTATTACTCTCACTTTTATTGTTTATGGTTGTTTAAACTCTTTTGAAACCTTTTATTGGGGGATATCATGTAGCAATACACTTTCATGTTCCTGCAGCTTATCATGTTGACATGTCTACATTTATTACCCTGTTTGACTCCCTAAATGACTGATATAATGCATATAGTTTTTGAATGATGAAATAGATTTAAATATGTGATTAATAAACAAATATTGTGTATGTGCCATGCACCTTTTCTTTCGCATCTATTACCTTTTGTTTCACAGGTTGTTGAAGAAAGTATGATCGAGTCAAGCACAGTCGATCTCGGCCTTGCAGTAAAGCCCATTTCCTGCACGACTTCGAGGAAGCTCTGGTGAAGACTCTTTGACCGAAACCATTGGGAAGGATTTTAAATGTCTGTCAATTTGGAAGAGTGGAGTGCTATATTCTCTCTGGGTCACGTTGAACGGATAAACTCATTTATGAAGTCTATTCCTCGATTCCAGGATATAGTTCAAATCCACATCCTTCTCTGATAGGGTTAGTTAGTAGTTGTTTTCCTGATTTTAAATAAGTGCTCCTCCTGCGCGAGTGAGCATAGATAGATGGATAGATAGAAGGTTAGAAGCATAGAAGCATAGAGAGATAGAAAGATATCATGTATGAGTTAGTGTGATAAATAAAAAGCAAAATCTGTATGACAAGAGACAAAGTTTGTTGTTAGTTCTCATATCAATAGAGCAATGTATACCATTTTGAGTTATGAATAAAGATTGATGAAGTTCTGAGTATAGCACTTGCGTAATTAGTTGATGCTTGCTAAGGGGGCCCACTTATTAAGTATCTGTAGTTAGTTAGTTAGTTGTTTCTTTTTTGTTGTTCATCAGTTAGATTTCATCTTTGAAGTTTCTATGCAAACTCAGTCTTATATTGTTCCTGTAGCATCAGGAATCCATCCATGTGTCTGTTCCTGCAGCATAAGGCCAGTTCATAGTTTTTCTTTTAGTCGTAGCTGATATGATTTTTGCTTTGGTTAAATTATGGATAAGTTAAGAGAACTTTGTATTACCTTCCTGTAGCGTAGGTAGAATCTCTTTCCAAGTATTTATTTCTGTTAAGTTGGGACTGAAACTAGTTCTTAGTGCATATATTGCACTGCTCCATTCAAAGTATACGTTCCCTGGTTTGACAAGTAAATGAACGTCCATGGAGAGATATTAGTCACCTGCTGGAATGTCCAATTCCTAGGATAGGTTTTGCCATGATTTTCATATCCTTTTGTGGCCGCGACCATTTTTGGCACCATTGTCAGGGATGGTGTCAAGCTAAGAACTTGTCAGAAGTCATTTTTAGCATTAGTTTAGTTTGTTAATCAAGAATTTTTCAAAATCCTTCTAAATCAACATTCATTCTATTGCATGCATAGAAGAAGAGACGCGCTGGGAAGGTTTCTCCCTGAAAACCTGTTTGTTGAATTGCCATTTGGCCCAGCTGACAAAGAACCTGAGGAAAATCCATTTGCTCTGATACTCCAGCAAGAAAATATGGCACATAATCCACCTAATCCACCTCCTACTTTTGAGTTTCCCATTTTTGCCCAGCAAGATACTGATAACCTTAAAAATATTCCTTCTTCATTACTTCCCAAGTTCTATGGCCTAGTTATAGAGGACCCTGAAACTTTCCTGTTTGAGTTTGATATCCTCTGTCGCAGTTATTACTACACTACAGATGCTCACAAACTGAAATTGTTTCCCACTACCTTGAAAGAGGGAGCTCTCATATGGTTCATGAGTTTGGGAAGGGGTGTTGTTGATAGTTGGGTAGTCATGCAAACAAAATTTCTTGAGAAATACAAGGAATATTGTAAGAGTGGTAGTAAAGGTGATGATATATTCAAAATTCAATAGAAGGAGGATGAAAGTCTAGAGGACTATATCTCAAGATTCCTGTTTTCCCTGAAAAAGAATTCAAACCATACTCTCAATGAAGAATCTTAGAAACTACTTTTTCTAAGAGGAATCAGTGATGCCTGTATAGATTCCCTGGACCTGATGGGAGGAGGTGATATAACCCAAGAATCTTGGGATGATATCAAGCAGATATGTCTCAATTACTCCCGAGCAAATGTGAAGAAGGATAGAGGTCATCAAGCTACAGTGGGCAAGTCTTCTTCCAGTGGAGTTTCCTAGATGGAGATCACAAATTTGTTGTCTGATTTCAAGCAGGACATCATAAACAACATGGCTACATAGTTGGATACCATGCAAGCTCGCAAGAAGCATGTAGAGGCTGAAGCAATGCTGGCTGAGTTCTTTCCACATTGTAGATAGAAGAAACATGACTGCAAATGCAAGATGGTAGCTAACATGGAGGCTAAATAGTTACCTATTGATTTTAAGATGATTGAGGGAGATGATGACCAAGTCTTCTTTGTTGCACAAAGGAGACCATGGGCTCCAAGACAAGGTATGCCTCAAAATCCTTTAACTTTTGGTAATCCTTACTCTAATTATAATAACCAATGGCAACCTACATATGGCCCATCTCCACCTTGGAATGCTCCTTAATCATACTAGCCAAACTATCAGAGCCCTTAATGGCAACCCCCTCAAGGAGGTTGGCAGCAGCCACAACCACAATGGACTCCACCTCCAGGAAATTGGCAGCAGAACCCTCAATGGAGAAGCCCTCAGCAATGGAAAAACCACCCCCTGGATTCCTACAGTCTCAACAGCCACAACCTATGGCCCTTATGCCTCCTCCTGCAGCACCTGCAGCAAATACTGGCCCTTCAAAACAAACGCCTATGCCTGCTCAACCATTGCCAAATCCTAATAATAAGCAGCAACAACAACAACAACCTATGTATTCTGTAGAAGTGAAATAGTATCCAACTTATGCCCTGGATATCAATAATATCCATCTCAGGTCCAGAACCACTCTCCCTACTCCACAGTCACCTGTCATTACAGAGATTCCAGACTCTGCTACTGAACAACCTGCTGATCATGCAGAAGATATTCCTGTACTAGTTACTTCCTCTAAGGAACCTATCCTGCAGCCTTAGGCTACACCACCTTTTCCTCAAAGATTGCAAATGACTACACCCAAGACCATTGAAGAGCCTACTTTTGATATTCTAGAGCAGTTGAAGAATGTACAAGTTCAAATTCCTATTTTTCAAGCTATTAAAGATGTTCTACTCTATGGAAAAGCCATTAAAGAGGCCTGTCTAAAGAAACAAGGAAGAAAGAAGAAAAATCCCCAAACTATCCATGTTCTAGGATAGTTAGTTGATATTATGTTGGGGAAGGTTGTCATTCCAAAGTATACTGATCCTGGAAGTCCTGTAGTCAAAATAAATATAAATGGTCAGGTAGTAAGAAATTTTTTGGTTGACCTAGGTGCAGCTATTAATGTGATGATCAGGCACACTATGGAGTGTTTGAGTATCCCAAACATTAGGCCTACACCGACTGTCCTGCAGCTTGCTGATAGTTCCACGGTTACACCTGATGGAGTGATTGAAGATGTCATTGTCACCCTTGAATCTTGGGAATACCCTATTGATTTCACCATATTGTCAACTAAGGAAACCTTAGGAGGGTATCCTATTATCCTAGGTAGACCTTGGTTAGCTATAGCTGATGCCCTTATAGGATGTCATTCAGGAGACATGACAATTTTTGATGGTCAGTCAAGAAAGAAATTGGCTTTATACCCACCTGCACAACCTCTGTCAAATTTGTCTCAACCAGTTTGGCCAGATCTAGGAGAGGAAACTGAAGAAGTCAATTCATTAGCTCAGTTAATGATGCTACAAACTAATCCATTTTCTCAGCTCCAGAGTGAAGATAACCAGCTTCTACATATTTTGTAGTTCAGTTCTGGTTTGAATAGCCCATCTGTTTTGGACTGTCCTTCTCAGTAATGTTTCCTACAACAACTGAATCTTGAAAGCCATCATAATTTGCTATTATGTGATATACAGGCACCACCTCTATCAGCAACCTCAATAAGTGATCTCACCAAATAGATAGAAGTATCTCCAGGCCATTGTCTACATATTAATAATAAGTTGCGTCCGTCTCAACAAACTTCCCTAGCCTCAATGCTGTAAGCCCACTACAGAGCTTTTGCATGGGACTATGGGGATATGAAAGGTTTAGACCCAACACTCTGTACACATCGCATATATATTAACAGTGACTTCAAACCTATCAGGCAGTCTTAAAGAAGAATTAATCCAGCTTTGAGAGAAATTGTTAAAGAAGAATTGCAGAAAATGTTAACAGCTGGCTTTATCTACCCAATATTTGATAGTCAGTGGGTCTCCCCATTGGTCATTGTTCCTAAGAAAGGAGGAAAATGGAGGGTATGTGTTGATTATAGAGAGCTCAATTTGGCAACAAAGAAAGATTACTTTCCTCTTCCATTCATTGATCAAGTTCTGGATAATTTAGCAGGGAAAAAGTACTTCTCATTCTTGGATGGCTTTAGTGGGTACAATCAAATCAAGATTGCTCCTGAGGATCCGGAAAAGACTACTTTTACATGCCCTTGGGGAATGTTTTCCTATTCAGTTTTGCCTTTTGGTCTTCGTAATGCTCCTACAACTTTTCAGAGGGCAGTCATAAGTATCTTCTCAGACATCTCAAATGATTGCATGGAAATATACATGGATGACTTTACTATTTATGGTACAATATTTGAGGAAGGTCAAGACAACTTGGAGAAATTACTACAGAGATGTGAAGATCACAACCTATCGCTGAATAGTCAAAAGTGCTACATGATGATGTAGGAGGGAATAGTGCTCGGTCACTATATTTTTGCAGAAGGAATTCAGGTTGATCCTGCTAAGATTGAGGTCATCTCTAAGCTACCCTCTCCTACTAAGTAGAAAGAGGTACGGATTTTTGTAGGCTATGCTAGTTACTATAGGAGATTCATCAAGAACTTCAGCCAAATAGCAGGCCCTTTATATAGTCTGCTAAAGAAAGATGCAGAGTTTTCTTGGACAGAGGAATGTGAAAAAACATTTCTTGACTTGAAAGTTGCCCTCACTCAGGCACCATTTCTAAAGGGACCTGATTGGTCACTTCCATTTCATATTTATACTAATGCATTGAATTATGCAGTTCGAGCAATGTTAGGGCAGAAGGATGGTTCAACAGAACATGCACTCTACTACATAAGCAAAAATCTGCAAGGGGCTGAATTAAACTACACTGTTATAGAAAAAGAAATGTTGGCAGTCATCTACGCCCTTAATAAATTTAGGCACTACATCACTGGTTATCAGATATTCGTCCACACTGATCATGCAGCAATCCGGTATCTCATGAACAAAGCCTCAATATCTAGGAGACTGGCAAGATGGTTATTGCTAATGCAGGAATTTGACATTACAATTGTGGACAAGCTAGGTAAAGCCAACGTAGTTGCTGATTTCCTTTCTAGAATTCAAAGGCAAGATGACTCTACACTTATTGAAGATTCCTTTCCTGATGAGCACCTATTTGCAATCAAGGTTATTCACCCATGGTATACTGATATAGCAAATTATCTGGCAACAGGAAGAACTCCTCCTCAATTCTCCCCTAAAGAAAAGAGATTATTGGTAGAGAAAAGTTTTCACTTATCTTGGATTGCAGATTGCATGTTTTATATAGGGCCAGATCATGTTATGAGGGGATGTGTACCAGAGGAGGACACTCATGATATACTGCATGCAAGCCATGATGAGCCGTGTGGTGGACATTTTGCTGCCAAAAGGACAGCAATGAAAATTTTAAATACTGGTTACTATTGGCCAACTTTGCATAGAGATGCAGCCAAGTATACAAGGAGATGTGACAGATGCCAATGGATGGGAAGACCAACTTGCTCTGATGAGATTCCTCTATTTCCACAAGTTGTAGTTACACCATTCGACAAATGGGGACTGGATTTTGTGGGACCAATTGACCCACCTTCCAATGGTAAGTCCTACATCCTTATATGCACAAATTATGTCACAAAATGGGTAGAGGCTAAACCTATGAAACATGCAAGGGATAATAAAGTGGTTGAATTCCTCTACGAGGAAATATTTACTAGGTTTGGTGTTCCTAGGGAGATAGTCACAGATCAAGGAGCACAATTTACTTCTACACTTATCACAGCTTTAGTCAATGAATACAATATACGGCATAGGAAATCAACTCCTTATCACCCCCAGGCCAATGGCCAGGTTGAGGTCACCAATAGGGATATAGAGGCCATTTTGACTAAAACTATAGATTTTCATAGGAAGGACTGGGCCACAAGGTTACCAGAAGCTATATGGGCCTACCGTACTACCTGGAAGACTGCTACAGGATATACACATTTTGAAATGGTGTATGGTAAAACAGCTATGATGCCAATTGAATGTGAACACAAGACTCTCAGAACAGCATTAGAGATGGACATGGACTTCACAAATGCACAAAAGGATAGAATCATGCAGCTCAATGCTCTAGATGAACTCTGAAAGAATGCCCTACAGCACACTGAGATAATACAAAATCAACGAATGAGGTGGCATGATAAATACATTAAGGAAAAAAAATTCAAAGTAGGAGATTGGGCTCTGCTTTATGATTCACGATACAAGGACAGTCCAGTAAAATTGCAAACCAGATGGTTGGGCCCATATGAAATTGAGAATGTATTTGATAATGGTTCAGTTCAACTTGTTACAATTGATCCTGTTAGATTCAAGCTGTTAGTTAATGGACACCGACTCCGGTTGTACCATAAACTAGTCTCAAAAGAAGAATTTATGCAGCAGTTCATTCAGGATCCTGCCATTAATCTTCCTGCAACCGAAGGCTTTAGCCTTTCTCCTGCAGCTTCACTGTAATTTTGAAAAGCATGCTCATAATAAAGGTTTTCTTTTTAAGGAAACCCCTTTTTCTTCATTTCCACTTGTCGCCACATCTCACTTCTTTATCTTCCATTCCATCCATCCATTCCATCCATTCATTTCATCCGCCCATGTCATCCATCCAGCTCATTCATCTGCACAACGTTTAATTATGATATCATTCCCAACTGTCAACTCATGTCGAAGCCGTCATCTTTCTCAACACGTACAAACATTTATTGAGAGGTACGCCATATATTTTGTTATCGCATATTTGATTTATTTCATTCTATTCATTTACTACTATGTTTGTATCAGTCATTATTACTCGATCTTTGCCTATTCTTTAGTACATGTGAGGACACATGTCATACTCTAAGTAGGGGGTGGGATAATCCACTTTTTAAATCTATCTTTTCGCCACTGCCACAACTGCTCAGATAACCTTTATTATTTTTTTGGTACTTTCCAAATATGATTCACATGTCTTTTTCATTACATGTTTTTCATTGTAAATTACAATTAAAACGACACTGCTTGTTCAAAAAGTTCATTTTTGGAAAAGGAGAAAAGTGACGCCAGGACAGAACATAAAGGAAACAAAAAGGGAAATTTTTGGATTTTCAGCAAAGAGTTGAGTTCCTTCAGGAAAACTATGAACATGACTAGTCAAATTTAGTGCGACATGAGCTTGTAACTCATAGATTATTATTACAAAATCCTCAAGCAGTCTAGGCATTAGGCCCTGCATGGATAGTTCAAATCTTTTCGTTTAGATGCTTTCAATGAGGAGGCTGTAGGTGAATTTTTGAGAACCCTTTCTAAAGGAGAGGCTACAGTATGGGGTCTAACAGTTGTTGTAACTGAAGAAAGAATTGCAGAGGTAACCGGGCTTCTAGCCATTGGAGAAAATTTTTCTTCGGATGCTATCTCTGCAAGGGCGGAATTTACAATACCCACTAACGGACCTTTGGAAGTCTCCAAACAGGGATGCAAGCGAGTGTCGTTACCTCCTCCATATCCAGAATATGTTGCTTACATAATCAGGTATTTAACATGTGAAGGTCATTTCTCTTACCTGCATTCTTACCATTTCAAATTGTTAAGTCATATGAGGCACGGGTTAGCTGTAAATGTTTTGAATTTCTTGTTAAAATTTCAGGAACAATTTGCCCACGGAACCCAACAGGGGAAAGATAATTCTACTACTCACCATGGCCTTATCAAATTGTTGATTGAATGCTCTTTGAGAGATGTCTCACCTCTTTCTTGGCAACAATTTGTTGCCCAAAAGAGCTTGCAAATTCTAGAACCCCCTAGGGTACTTACCCCATGACCTTAGAAAAAGAAAGAGGAAATTGTGTCTACCAGTAGAAGAACAGGGCAAGGGTCATCACCTCCTGCAGCACCTGGTCCTACAACTCATGCACCAAAATCCTCTGCCCAGGTACAAACTAGGTCTGCCACTAGGAGAGAGAAGGAAAAAATAAAGGCAGGAGAGTCATTTGGGGCAGAACAAACCCCAGATTCTGACCCTTGTTCTTAGAAAAGGAAATTCCCTTCTCCTGCAGCATCTTCCCCTGTAGCCATTTCTCCTACAGCAACACCTATTGCTATCACCAGTTCACCATCATCCTCTGACAAGGTAGAACTCTCTAGACAGTCCAGAAAGAGGAAGGCTACAAGAACACCTCCTGTAGCTGCACCAGTGCCAAGAAGAGTTTCCACAAGGAAACAATGTAAAACCTCCCTTGCTTCACCTCAACCTGAGGTTATTATAATTTCAGAAGAACCTATAGAGTCTGAATTTGATGTTTCTCTAAATGTGTCTGAGAGTGCTGCACAGAGTTCATTCGTTCCTGAAGAGGAACAAATTGAGACAAAGGAAACTAAGCATAATGAAAGAGGGGTACCAAGTCTTGATGACTTGGCTACTGCTGCTATGCAAATTTCAGAGGAAGCACAATCTTCTCCACTACAGCAATAGGAATTTATCCTGTAGCAAGAGGAGGAACAGACTGAACAATTGGAAGTAGTCAATGAAGCTACATTTCCCCCTGCAACCTGTCAAGCCATTGTTGTCTATAAAAAGACATTTTTAATTGAGTTTTTGGAATATGTCAAAGCTACATGGAAACCAGTTACATTGCAAACCCTGACTTTTCACCACCTAGCCCAGACTAAAATGCAACAAAGTCTATGGGAGGAAGAAAAGAAGAAGCTGAAAAAAGAAATTGAAAGTCAGAAACAGGAAATCCTGGAGTTAAAGGAGAAAATGGATGAAATGCTGAAAGTAACTAGTCAGATTATGGAATGCAGACCACCACCTAGAGTTTATACTCTATGCCTTAAGGAACAATTCTTATGGTTCCAACTAATGGGAATTTCCAGAAATCAAGATCCTATTATTCACACTGCTAGAGAATTCTACAATGCATACCAGGCAGCCCCTAATTGGCTAAGAAATTCTTTGTGTGAATTCTACTTACATGGATTTATAATTCTATTTTAAACAGAGTGGAATCCCCTACTGTACATTGGCGATATCCATTTGAGATCACTTATGTCATGGGCAGCAAATGAAGCAAATTATGGCATGCAATGGGAAACATATGAGGAAGCCGAAAGGAATGAGCCTATTCCATTGCGCCCTGAAAGTTCAAACCCCCATGCAATGTTGAAAACCTGGTTTACTCTGGCATATGGATTTCATAAAAATATAGCCAAGATGAAAATATTTGATCTTAGGAAATAGGTATATGATGAGTTTCAGGAGCAGCCATACTCGTTTTGGAGGCTATCATACTCCAAGATTGAAAAGAGGTGGGAGAAATTAACTATTGGGTTAAGAAGATCTGAGCCCCACAGTCCTCTGAATTTTATAGAAGCTCTCAAACAATCAAGCAGATACATACAACTAAGACTTCAAAAGAGGTTTGAATTATGGATGCCATTGACATTTAGACCTCCTGTGCTAATGTGGCCCCTTTATCCTTACCAAGCTACCAATATCAATGAAGACACAGAAGCTCAAAGGTATGAAAGGTGGTAGAGTTTCAGAGGCTTTTGTTACAAATTTGGAACTCCATTTCAGAGTCATGCCACAACCACTGATTTCAGAGAGACCACCAGGAAGTGTAATGCTGGAGGACCAGCATTGGGTTAAGTAGGGGGCAAAATGATGAGCCTAAAATATGCTCATGATTTGGATATCTTGGTGTATTTTTATTACTCTCACTTTTATTTTTTATGGTTGTTTAAACTCTTTTGAAACCTTTTATTGGGGGATATCATGTAGCAATACACTTTCATGTTCCTGTAGCTTATCATGTTGACATGTCTACATTTATTACCCCGTTTGACTCCCTAAATGACTAATATAAGGCATATAGTTTTTGAATGATGAAATAGATTTAAATATGTGATTAATGAACGAATATTGTGTATGTGCCATGCACCTTTTCTTTCGCATCTGTTACCTTGTGTTTCGTAGGTTGTTGAAGAAAGTATGATCGAGTCAAGCCTAGCCAATCTCGGCCTTGCAGTAAAGCACGTTTCCTGCATGACTTCGAGGAAGCTCTGGCGAAGACTCTTTAACTGAAACCATTGGGAAGGATTTTAAATGTCAGTCAATCTGGAAGAGTGGAGTGCTATATTCTCTCTGGGTCGTGTTGAATGGATAAACTCATTTATGAAGTCTGTTCCTCGATTCCAGGATACATTTCAAATCCACATCTTTCTCTGATAGGGTTAGTTAGTAGTTGTTTTCCTGATTTTAAATAAGTGCTCCCCCTGCGTGAGTGAGCATAGATAGATGGATAGATAGAAGGTTAGAAGCACAGAAGCATATAGAGATAGAAAGATATCATGTATGAGTTAGTGTGATAAATAAAAAGAAGAATCTGTATGACAAGAGAGAGAGTTTGTTGTTAGTTCTCATATCAATAGAGCAATGTATACCATTCTAAGTTATGAATAAAGATTGATGAAGTTCTGAGTACAGCACTTGCGTAATTAGTTGATTCTTGCTGAGGGGCCCCACTTAGTAAGTATCTATAGTTAGTTAGTTAGTTGTTTCTTTTCTGTTGTTCATCAGTTAGATTTCATCTTTGAAGTTTTTATGCAAACTCAGTCTTATATTGTTCCCGCAGCATCGAGAATCTATCCCTATGTCTGTTCCTGCAGCATAAGGCCAGTTCATAGTTTGTCTTTCAGTCATTGCTGATATGATTTCTACTTTGGTTAAATTATGGATAAGTTAAGAGAACCTTGTATTACCTTCCTGTAGCATAGGTAGAATCTCTTTCCAAGTATTTATTTTCGTTAAGTTGGGACTAAAACTAGTTCTTAGAACATATATTGTGCTGCTCCATTCAAAGTATACATTCCTTAGTTTGACAAGTAAATGAACATCCATGGAGAGATATTAGTCACCTACTGGAATGTCCAATTCCCAGGATAGGTTTTGCCATGATTTTCATATCCTTTTGTGGGCTCGACCATTTGTTCCTCTCGAAGGGTTTGAAATTTTGACGATTCGTTAAATGTTGGTTTCAATGTTTTAGATCCAAGAACTGTGTTTTCAAACTGACTCACAAGCAATATAACATCCTAGCTCAATTGGTACATTTTTCTTGGTGGGCTTTCCTCATGCCCTTCATAGTAGAAGAGATGATTTTACATTCAACCAAGGAAAAAATATAAAGGTATATTTAGAATGCAGTCTTAACCTCTATTTTTTAACCAAGATCGGACATGGAAAGTAACTTCTTGGAATCTAAGTTCCAATGCTCCACTTTGATAAACTCGTTGGATGGACTGGTTGGCTACTACAAACAAGGTTCTTAATGATGGGACATCAGGGACATGGCACCTTGCGAGCATCCAACAAGCCACTAAAGGCTTTAATCAATCCTAGTAGGGGCACTTATACTTTTAAGGGTAGTACCCCATTCTGAAAGAAACTGTACGGTTAAGGCCTACATAGCATGAGGACTTGATAGTTTAGTCTTATCCATTTATATACCAGCCCGAATGAAAAATCGGTTGGAGTCACCTTCGAGTTCTACTTTCAGATATGTCTCTTAGGTGGGTCCCTCTAAAGGTAAAAAACAATGAGCAAGCACATCCATAGTTCGATCGACCTTCATTTAGAAACAAAGGGAGAACACATACGATAGGTTCACTCACACTCGCACATTTTTTTGTTAAATTTTAAAACCAAAATGAAGTGTGGAGGTGATAGCTTTATCCCACCCTAAGATCACCAAAAAGGCCTTTTGATTCTCAAGATCGATGTGAAGCGCGAGAGAAGCACATACGTCATTTTTTATGATGTTAGTTTAAGTAAGCAATCACAAAAACAAAGTAGCACATGTTCATTTTAACCTTTCAAAGAAATTGTGAGTTCTTTTTAAAGAACCAAAGGATAAATGGGAGTTGTTTTGTTCATTTATTAACCTCAAACAAAATCTAGTCAATTTTCCTAAAGTTCATTTTAACTCTTTGCAACGAAAATTGAAAGCTTTTGTAAAGTTCATTTTAAAGCCCAAAAACAAATGAGTTAGTCTAAAACAAAAAATTAAGGCATAAGACAAAATTTCCAAGCATTAAAAAATGCTTTATCAACTCCAAATTTAATTCTTAAATTTCCTCCAAGTTTCTTCAAAGATCTCTTGCAAGCTCCTTGTGCAACGAAATCCCCCCTTCTCTCTTTTCCTTTACACCTTTTATTTCCTTCGTTTTCCTTTCGCTTTCCTTCATTTTCCTATAAGACAAGAAATACAATTATAAGAGGGTCAAGTTTGTTTAATTAAAATGGCTTTTCAACATTAGTCTTTAAATAATATAATAATTTTTGAATAAAAAGGCCAATGATTTTAAACTATGAAATGGACCATTAATAAGAATCCCACTTGCCATTAACTTTTTAAAACAAACCTTGATTAGAAAAAGATAATTCCCCCAACAAAGCTAAAATCCAACTCAAAAAGTAATAAATGGGCTCATTACTCCAAGAGGATGCTTGCAATTTTTAATGATTGGCTCAAAAAGATACCACGTCGAGCTGAAGATTTCCATAATAAAAGCAAGGAAGTTGGGAAAAAAAGATTTTAAATCTCCATATTCGATGTTCAATAGATGCATTTAACAAAGCACAACAAATGAAGACTTTTCTGTGAAAAGTGTGAATCGATATTTGTAATAAATAAATATTTTTCTATCAGCCAACAAAGATATAATAAGGCATGTATTAACCATTTCATAGAAATAAAGACTTTTAAATGCTTTAGTTAATAACAAAGGTGTCTTCTCAACTGTTAAAATCTGCTAAATAAATACCATCCTTGCTGTTAATATCTGCCAATATTAAAGAGCCTTATTCACCTTCTATATCCATCGGTAAATAGCCTTCATTCTGATAGAGACAGAGAGAAAATATGTTAAGAAATAACAAGCTAATTGACCTGTTCAAGCTCCATCAACCTTCTTCTCCATGCAGCTAGCATAAAACTTGGCGTCGACCATCATCAAAGGTAGCTTACACTCAACATACTCAGATATGCAAATCGACCTTATATAGAGTGCAATCACTTTGAATGCTGTTGTCCCAATGAAAAAAAAAAAAATCCTATGAAATCTTTGGATTGAAACCACCAATGGAGTATTGGAGGTGGTAGGAGAGTTCAATCACTACCCTGGAAGTGTATGTAATCACTTAAAAAAAGAAATGCATTAATAAATTTTAAGAGTATAGACAAGGCATTTAGACTGTCTAACAAAATTCCTCAAAGAAATGTTGTTTCATGGGATGCATTGATTGCAGGGTTAACATAAAGTAGATTTTTTTTTCAAAAATACATAAGAAACTAAATGCATTCGTTAGGTGTAAGGCCAAATTCTGCAATTTTTGTCAGAATTCCATAAATACTAAACCTTTGACTAGCGTCGTCTTAGCCTGCACAAAATATTACTTGTTTAAAAGGTGTAAGAAACTTTGAAGTAGGCGTAAGGCTCTAGGTTGTGATTGGCCTCAATAATGTTCATTAGGGAACAATAACTCGTGATCTTTTTCAAATGACTTACACTAGTGGTAAAGAAATGATGCTTTGATGAACTGTCTTGTATGCAGAATGCGCAAGCATAGAGAAGGCATGTAAAATTTTTGATAGAAGGATTCTTTGAAATGTGATATTAGGGAATGCCGCGATTTTAGGAAGATTCACTAAAGGAATGAGTAAATTTCAAGCAAATGCTATTAACAGGTGCAAAACCAAATTTTGTAGCCTTTGACCAACATCCTCCCCTACGCAAAGAATATTCCCTCAACAAGGCATAACAAACAAACTTGATGACACTATGCAAATGGGAAGATCATCTGTGAACGAGGCTAAAACTTTGAAAAAAACTTTGGTTGTGTATGAGAAGGCAACTGGGAAGAAGGTCAAGACATAAGAGTTCCATCTTCTTCTTCAATACCCCTGAGCATAGACAGGTCAAGATTGCTAGAATCCTTGATTGCAAGGTGGAATCCTTACCTTCTTCTTATCTTGGAATTTCGTTATGCCTTAAACCTTCAGACTCCTTTTGGTGCTCTTTGGTTGATAGGTTTAGAAAGAAGCTGGTAGGTTGGAAAGGAGCTCTTTTGAGCCAAGATGGAAAAATTTAGCTTCTCAAAGCTTCTCTTTAGAATCTCCCAATTTATGCTTTAAGCCTCTTCAAAATCCCTGTTAAATACGCAGAGGCCATTGAAAAGATCTAGAAGAGATTCCTTTGGTCTGGAGTGGAGGAAAGAAAGAGAATGTCTCTTATAGGGTGGGATTTGGTTTGTAGACTGAAAACCTTGGGGGGTTTACATCTTAGAAAAATAAGAATTATTAATAATACTCTCCTAGACAAACAAATATGGAGATATTTCTCGTCTGGCAAAGAATGGAAAAATATTTTAAGAAGTAAATATATGGCTGACCATATGACCCTTAAAGTTCTGCAAGATTCTCATGTCCTCCCACGTGGCTCAACTTGCTGGTAGAAAAATTCTAGAATCAGGGATAGGATGGCACATTAGAAGTGGCAATCAAGCTAGATTTTGGGAGGATAAATGGCTCTTTAAGGAGTCCCTTATTAATATTGAAAGATTCAATAGATGGGAAAAGTAATGTAAAGCTACTTTCAGGGAACTTGTCAAATATTATTGGTATGAAGGAGACTGGGTGAACTTATGTGTGATCAATAAGGAGTTGGCTCAGCTTCAATCCTCCTTAAAGGTTGTCAGCTTGGGACAAAATCAGCAAGATTATACTCTTGTTTGGATGGATAACCCCTCGTGTAACTACTCCATCTCTTCGACTGTCTCTTTGTTGTCCCTTTCTCAAGCCCCCCCTCCCTTCTAGTCTAAAGCTTGGATTAAAAACCTGACTCCAAAAGTCAACATCTTCTTCTGGATAATGCTTCAGAATAAGGTTCTCATGGTGGATATTCTTTGTAAATGGGGATTTCAAATCCCCATAATATTCTACCTCTGCAAGAGTGAGGCGAAGTCAACCAACCACTTGTTTGTCCACTATTCATTTGTTTCCTTAATCTAGGGAAAATTATTAGCTATCTGAAATATCTCTTGGGTGTTCCCCCAAACCATTGAAGAGTTCTTTTTACAATGGAAAGCACCTATTCAAAATCCCTATATTCAAAGGTTATGGGCTTTCTTATTCCCTTTTGTTGCTTGGGAAGTATGGAAGGAACATAATAATAGACTTTTCAGGGATAAGGAGATGTTGGAGAATAATGTTTTTGAGAAAAAAATTAGGCTTATAAAGGAAAACTTTAATATGATTCCTCAAAAAGCTCTTAACCTAGAAGCTGTGGTTTGCACTTCCTATGATTTAAGGATAGAAAAATATTAAAACCTTAAAGTGGACATTTCATTTGCTTCCAAGCTAGCTAAGAAAAGTAGGGAGGGTGTTTGTTGGACTTTTCCCCAAAATGGCTGGTATAAGGCCAACTTTGATGGAGCTACGAAGGGAAACCCAGGCATGGCTGGAAGTGGAGGTGTGCTAAGGGATTCAAATGGAAACTTTATGGTGGTTGTGGCTTTATCCCTTGGCCACCAAACCAACCATGTGGTGGAGGCTATAGGAGATTTTCAAGTTTTAAAGTGAGCTCATAATTTGAATATAAAAAACTTATGGCTTAAAGGAGATTCTAAAAATATTACTGATTGTCTTTTAGGAAGGACCCCACCTTCATGGTCGATAAAGAACTGGATAGATGAAGCTAAAGTTTATTCTAGAAAAAATTGAAAAAGTAAAATTTTCACATGTCTACAGGGAAGCTAACAGCATGGTAGATTACTTTGCGAATGCAGGGGTAAGGAAGTAAGGACTCAACACGTGGCAGAATTGTAGGGACTTGAGAACTGAAGTTAGGGCATTACTAGATTATGATGTTACACATGGGAAAGAGGTAAATACAATTAATGATTAAAGAGAAAGGGGCCAGGTAAATCGAAATCAAGATATTTTATGGGGCTACATCTTGTTACTTAGAAGAGAGGAAAAAGTGGCACTCTTTGTGGGTGCATTAGAACAGCTGCATTATTCTACAATAGGTTTTCAACACTAGTAGAGTCTACTGCAAGGAGCAAGAAAAAATGGAGGGGGACAGGAAAAGAGTTGAGCCTAAAAGCTATGAGGTGCATACTAGGAATGACAAGGTTTGGGAGTAGATTGAAATAGGTGGGCTGGTTCCATATCTGCAAAAAATTCATGGGCCCGATTCTGTTGATACGAAATACTTCAAGAAGAACTGGAACAACAACGAAATTACTCTCTTTGGAAGGAAGGTGAAGCTGGATGAGCAGATTATAGGGGAGATTATTGGAATTTCCACTAAGGGCATGAAGTTTTACCATGACAAAAGGTTCTCTGATAAGGCGGTTATTAGATTTCCTAAGAAGGACAAGGAGAAATTAAAACTGGTTAAACTCTCTAATAGCTATTTTGAAATTGATACCATTAAGGCACTATGGAGAAAGGTACTTCATGTTATAGTGGAGTATATCACTCTGGATGGGAGATTTACCAGAGTGTATGGGCATCATTTCACCATTCTTAACCACTTCCACCATAAGGTATGGATCTCTATGCCTCACTACTTGTTATGTTCCTTGAGTAATAGCCTTGAGGACCATAAGAAAAATCTCAGGAGATACCCTATTCTTCACCCTAGTCTTATTAGGTTAATTTATGAACACTATCAAAGCATGTCGACTTTATCTAAACTTGTGGCCTCTACGAAGTCTGAGGACTGACACTGATAGTGGGGGTTTAGAGATTTAGCCAAAACAGGAGAGAATTTTTGAAACCCACCCATCCTCTGAGATTTCTAGTAAGAAAACCTTGTCCAAAAAACCCCCGCTTGCTAAGGCTAACCCTGAGTCCTTACTCGACTCCTTAGCCCCCCTAAAAAATCCTATTCTTAAGGGCTCCCCTGCCAACAAGCTAGTTTCCTACTCTGCAGACTCCTTGAACGACAAAGCTAAGAACCCTGAAGCTAGTAGAAATTATGTTCCTTCCCCTCTTGCCTCTTTTAGAGTCGAAGGTATTAGGTTTCCTAGCTCCCTCAACCCAGATGATGCTAATCTCATTCCAGACCAGGTGCAGTCTGGTGACATTTTGGCCTCTACTAGAAATGGTATCAGTGACATTTTCAAGGTATTAAAGTGGGCCTATCAAGATATTAACGAGCTCAATCAAAGAAATAGGGCTCTGTATAGTAAGTCAGAGGAGCTGGAACTGAAGCTGGCCGCTCTCAGCACCGAAGAAGGGGAAAAAATAAGTATAGTATAGGAAAGAGAGGAGGTGACATTGAGGAAAAATATAAGTCTCTGGAAGAGGAAATGATTAAAATTAAAAATAACTTGAAAAAAATTGTGGAAAAAAACCATAAAATGGCTAGGCCCAACTCCATAATTATCAATGCTATGTCTAAAAAGCTGGAAAAAACACAATAGGGTTCGCTAGTTGTTGATTTGGAAGAAAGCAAGAATGAGGACCAAGGAATTTCTAAAAGGACTCGGGCCAATCTCAAAAGGAAAGTACCTCCCACTACACAAATGGTTTAGATCTTAAAGAGGGGAGTTCAGGACATGAACTAGCTAGAAGCTGAGATTGCTAACCTTTTAAAGACTCAAATTTCGCTGTTGTTGGCTTTTTGTTTGGTTTTTTTGGTTATGTGGCCTTCGCTAGCCTTTTTGTTGGTCGTGGGTGTTTACTGATGTTATATTTATAGCCTTCTCAACTATGATGTCTTTTTTGACTCTTTCATTATTTTGTAAATTTTGTGGTTTCAAGTCCCTGTAAAACCCATTTTTTCCTCTTTCAAAAACAAACTTTATAGCACATGCAGTGGCAATAGTGGGTAATGATGAAATAGTGCATGACTACCTTCAAAAAATCTCATGTCGTTTCACTATACCGCCCCAGTTATAGCTAAATTAGAGGACCACACACAAACATGACGTTCAAATATACACAAGAAATATATTCAAACCCTACATAAAACACAAGCGATTGACAAAGCAACATGGCAACATGAATCAAACTTCCCTAAGTAAAAAGATAACTTAATGAATGGTCATAAAAGTAGTTGAATGATCTAACAACACTATGGCACGATAATACAAATTTGATTTGTGGTGATAGCCAAAGGAGATGGTGGATCATAGAGTAACGTTGTTGGTCTACGTGAGCTTAGTTGAAAAGATGATGGAGGTTGCCCCTGAGTTGAATTGTGCTTCAAAATTTTTTGAATATGGAGTTGTAAGTCTTTTATGTTTCCCATAGCTACATCGATCCAAATGAGTATGATGATATGGCTTGCAAAAAGCTAAAAGAAAATGAGTCAGATATTGGCTGCATGTTAAGCATTTGCAAAATGACTTAATGAATGGAATGGGAATCCGTACGGTATCGTATGGAAGAATATTTAGAAATGAAACATGGTCATTATACTCAGAAATTGCGAAGCAAGACAATAGAAAAATTGCACATTCAAGCTAAAATACATAATTCCAATATTCACTAATCCATTTAAAAACAACCCCCCTTTTGAGGAAGTGGAGAATAAAAAGATTAAGATGATGTGTGAATAGTTAAGTGAAAATACAAGAAAAGTTATGAAATTGATGTCAATGAATAAGCAAGATATCCTACGGTGTGTAAAGATTTTTCCTGCAAATTGGTAAGCGCTTTATGAATATATGTAAATCTTGCATTAATTTAAAATCATTAGCATTCCCTCATGAGAAAGCAAAAGAAACACGCTATTTCCCTCCTTCTAGTGCCACATTGTAGATGTCTTTTTCTACATTTTTC
Source organism: Sequoia sempervirens (assembly GCA_007258455.2). Lineage (NCBI taxonomy): Eukaryota > Viridiplantae > Streptophyta > Pinopsida > Cupressales > Cupressaceae > Sequoia > Sequoia sempervirens. The sequence continues at coordinate 178,966,083 of VDFB02353493.1, read as the reverse complement.
TTAAAAAAAAAACATTAGCATTTTCATTTAAAACAAAGAAAAATAAAAACATTTCTATGAAATAATGAATCATGTAAAGTGAAAACAAGGAAGATAAATAAAACACACAATAACATAAGCCAAACTCTATTTCATAGTGGATTGGTGCTTTTGTGGAAAGAAGCCCTTTCCTAATCCTTGATAAGCTCTAGATTTATTGATGATCAAGTTGATGAGTTGTGGAGGATTAAAAAAATAGAGGAGGTCTCTATTTATAGCCAAGAAGGATAAAATAATTCCAAACATGGAGGATGTGGGACCAAAGGTCCACCAATAGGAAGGAGCCCCTTGTCAACTTGTGATAGGTTGAGGAATGAGCACATTTTGGTCAATGTGCCAAAGAGGGGGATATTTAAATTTGAATTTGAGAGTTAAATGTTGAGTTTGACCTTTGCAAGAGACATGTGAGAGACATGTAAGAGCTCATAAATGCCTTGTTGGATGTACATGTCAACTTGGGGGAATATTCAAATTTGGAAGAATATTCTCCTTTTATGCCATGTTGAAAGAAAATGATGAATTAATAAATCAATAAATTGATTTATTTGTGCAAGTGGGAAAAGCTAGAGGATGTGATGGGTGATTAGGATTAGCATTAATCATGGATTTGATTAATTAAGATGAGGATTAGTTGTTTTGACCATTTTGACTTAGATTTAGAGATTTAACTAAATCAAAGGGTGATGAAAGGTGATTTTAGACTTGATTAAATAAATATTTGATTTATTTAATCAAAGAGGATGTTGTTAGGCTTAAATTAAATAAATTTAATTTATTCAAAATTTAAATGGATGACCTTTGGAGATTAATCAATTAAACTTGGTTTATTTAATTGATGAGCGAATATGATTATGGATGATGCCAATTTTACATGTCTACAAGTATTAATTTAGGGTTTAATTAGGGATAGGGTTAAAGTTAGGGTCATAGTATGAATCTTGGAGTAAAATTTAAGGTTAGGTTTGGGGTTAGGTTTAGGACTCAATTAGGGTTAGGGTTACAATTCAATTAGGGTGAACAATACAATTAAGGTTAGGGTTATGGTAATGTTAGGTTAGGATAATGCTTCAACTAGGGTTAGGTTTTAATTAGGGTTAGGGTTCAATTAGTATTATAGTTAGAAAGGGTTATGGTTAGGGTTAGAATTGGATAAGGGTT